>JAUKWC010073605.1:0-32649 GCA_032356245.1 Endocladia muricata
TAGTTTCTAATCGGGTATTGGGTCGCGTTGAAAAGTATGTAATTTTTAAGATCGATGGGGTGTCAGTAGTGACATGGGCTCAGATCTGCAGATGTCAAAATACATGCGCAGATGAATGTTGTGTTTCAGATTAACCTTTGCACATCCATCTGCTCATGTGTATTCACATGTGTAGATCTCAGCCGCTGTTACTAGTGACGCCCCCCCTACTCCAAGTTTTCATTACTTCTCAATGCTCTCTTTCCTGCTATAGCGGCTCTGAAAAACTCGTCCACTCATCTAGGCGACCTTTCTTGCGGCTGAGCCCAAGTATTTCTCAGCGGCCATACTGTGCCCTGCTCGCAGGAACCGATTTTGGAACTGGCGCGTAGTGTTTAACTTTGGTTTACGTCACGCTATTCAGCCACTTCTTCGTGTAGCTACCTAATCTTCCTAACTACTTGTCGGAACGGCAATCAAATCCTTGTGGTCACCGGAGTCAAAAACATCATCTCTAGAACGGACCTCCTCTTCCCTAGTATTCCCGCCCGTGTCCGAGTCTGCACACCCAATCACCTCAGCGTCGTCCCCACTGTCCAACCCCCCGCTTCGTTCATAACTCCTACGACTAACACTGGCCACTTCACTGTCCAGGAACTGCTGTAGCCGTCTCAGTGTGCTGAGTACCTTGTCTAGCACACCTTTCCCATCCGGCATAAAGTACGCATGGTACCGTACCGTCAAATTGTCAGCAATGCGGCCGTCACACCCAGACCCGGCGTGCGTGAGATGGCCTCGCCCGAAACACACAGACTTGGGCGGCACAATTGTCCTCTTCATCTTGAACAACGCCGCCGCAGCCACCTGCTCGCTCTCCTCCCCGTATACAAACAGGTGTGATTAGTCACACACACACAACGGGAAGCCCACCAACCTGCTCACAATTGCGAAGAAGCCCAGTGTCAGCGCCGTTAATTACTCATTAAAGTCATTGTGCGGCGCTTGCCGCGGGGAGCTCTTCCCAGTACCCAAAAACAGCCCCCCCGTCTTAGGCATGAACAGCTTCCTCCGAAATATCTTCCTCAGACCGACGTAAGCAGCAAGCTGACTCACCGAGGCGTCCAGATTCGCACGGCTTCGCGGAGCCCACACTAAATGCACCTTCGATTCGCAGGCCTCCATCACCGGGCTTTGTGTACTACAGTGGCGGGCGACTCCCACATCCTGGTTTGCTGCGTCATCCTCGTTTTTCCCCTCATTGACAATCGGGTCTCACTACGTGTCATTCGGCCCCTGTCCCACCGCATTCTCCCCGTTGAATATTCTCGCAATACCCGAAAACAACTTTTCAACGGGCAAACGCTTCCACTTGGGCGTCAACATCGGGGGCTTGACGCTTTGGCGCGGAATGCTGCTGCAGTCAGCGAAATTTTTGAAGGCATGTGTAGCAGTGGTCCGGAAGCTCACCTTTTCGCTCCTCAAAGTAGGCATATTTTCTGCCATAATCTCCACCCCCATCTACTCGATTCCTCCAGAAATGTGTCGGAGCCCGGTCGGGCTTTTGGAGGTCCGGACCCAGATCGATAGGCTCAAGCTCGGTAAAGCACACGTAGCTCGCCATGAAGAACTGAATCCGATACATATCTACAACTTCCGTGATGGAGAGATACAAGTGCGCCTGGTGGTCACTGGGGATATGGATGGGAAACAGCCAGAGCATGTCGTGCGGGTTTTTCGCCATCCACACCCGCAACTTCACTCCTCTGTAATCTGGCGGGCCGACGTATGCCACATTTTCCCAAGTGTCGGGTGTTTCTTCAATCATCACGGTCTTGTCCTCAGCTCCGACTGGCAGCTAGTTCGCACTCTTGTCGCGGAACATCAGCGGGGCGCCCTGACGTTGGCGCGTGTTCTCCTGGGCCACCTTGGTCTTCTCAATGACCCGTCGGCTCGACTGGCCCACTGCCCTTTTCATTCCACCAGACATCCCTGACTCCACACTTTCCGCAAGTCGAGGCGTTGACAGTAGAGGTGGTGCAGCCGTTGTCTCCCTGGCAAGAGCTTACATCGCGGGTATCACTTTTGGGGCCTTCCGCGGATGAACTGCATGGTCGAGTGCATTGGCGTGGAAATCAGGAGCACGCCGGGCAGAGCGGTTTGTCAAAGGCACAGAAGCTGGGGTTGTCACGCGAGGCGGGGCGGTGTACTTGCTGGGCCCTGGAGCAAAGTGCTCAGTTACCTTATTCACAAACGGCGTAGTGCGTGCCTTGGTGCGCTTCTCGAGAGGTTCTGTAGAGTCGTTGTCTCTCTTGGAGAAGAGGCGCATCTGGTTCAGCAGATAGGGCTCTTTGACGGAAGTTCTGAGGAGGTCCAATTGAGCAATCTCAGTCCCCTGGAAGCAGTCGCAAGTCAGGCCCTTCCCGTTCCAATACTTCTGAAACAAGCCCAGGCGGACTTCGAAGTGCTGGCGCGCGCACTCATAGAAAGCGTCTCATTGAAACTTTCTGTCGTGGTCTGCATTCTTGATGAACCGCAACGTAGAATTCTTGAACAGAGATACGACTCGAGGGCTCTCTGACCAAAGATGCTGGGCATCACGGCCAGTGATGCCGAGCTTTTTAGAGGTCGAGGTGACGAAGGTAGGTCGCGCAGGACTTTCACGAGGCCTGAGTCTCGGAGGAAAATGTTCGCTACGCTATGTATGGGCAGCAGGGAGACAGGCCGATTGCTGGATGCAGAATGACCTTCGTCGTTGTATCCCTGGCTTCCTCTTGACTCACATACAGTGTGTCCATGTCGTTCTCCACGGCGAGAGTCTGCATGAAGTGAATAGCAGTCATGAGGTAGACGAAGAACAAATTGCCGATGCGGACTACTCCGGCGGAGGTGTTCTGCTGAAACGTGTCGGACATGGTGTCGGTATCCGTCACATCCCGTCCATCCTTTCGGCTGATGAGACGCATATAGAGGCGCTGGCGAGCCAATGCCGTGCCGTGCTTTTCATCATTCAAGCTAAGGACAGCCTCGCCGCGACGAACGCCGTCCATCGTAGCACACATGACACCTTTGCGCAACACCGTGCCTTCCTTGATGGTCACGTCAGTGATATCCGGTACGAAGGGATGGTTGCAGTGTCGCACTGTGACCGACGTGACGCCAAGGTCGTACCTGTAGCCGCGCTTATCCATGCTCGCCTAAAGGCCGTCGATGGTGGCTTCAGTGCTCCCGCGAATAATTTAATGCGGCTGTATGGTCTGCGCAATATATACGTAGACCTCGGTGGACTCGTAGTCAGCCTTTCAGAAAATGCGAAACGACGCCGGCTGCTCCTCGACCCCCCGCGGCAGCCACATCGAGTCCCCACCGCCCAAACTCTCTGGTGCTGGAGAGGGGACGCACGAAGGGCTCGAGAAGCTTGAAGCGTCCCGGCGATGGCGTTTGCATGGTGGCCACTTCGATGGAGATGGCTGCACGCCCGATTCGGCCCGGAACTCCTCCACCTTCGCCGCCGTCTGCGATTCAGGCTTCGACTATGCCCCTGGCTGCAGATCAGAGGTCGACATGAGCGAGTCGCAGTTGGGGGCCAGGAAGGGAAGTTTATTGGTCTCTTCAGAGGTACACCACTTGCGAGAAAGGATCAACAATAGGAATGAAGGAGGAGGGCCTCTCGAACGGGAAGGCGGAGAAGACGAGAAGGGATGCGTTCGCAGGGGAGTGTGCATGGGTGACGGTAGAGAAGGGGAAGACTGAGGGAAGAAAGTGGTAGCGTAGGACGGGTACGGAGACAAGGGCCACGAAAGGTTGAACCGACACAGTTAGCGGGAACTATCGTCGCGCACGAAAAGAAGCAGTTCTGAGCACGACGCAGTATTTACATTTCCCGTTTGAAAAGGATGTCAGTTACAAGGACGAGGGGGTATCACTAATGTCCCCGGCTAAGATCACCACATATGATAATACATGGTCAGTTGGATGTTGTTTTTCAGGCTCAACTTCGCACATTGATCCGCTCATGTGTTTTCACACGTGTAGATCTCAGCCCCTGTCTTTAGTGACACCCCCCCCCGCAGCCTCAATAATCTACGTACTGATCCAAGTTTCGTGAAGTGGGTGGCACTATTTCCAACTGCTGTTACGGAACGGAAACGTGAGCGTGTGGAAGCATGTCGTGGTCATGGCCGCAGCCCTCCGGGTCCGCGATACCGATGGCACGAACCTGCTTCAACAGCACGACACGTCACAACCTCTTGCTATCGATTTATCGACGTGGTCAGCCCTGCTTTCTTTGCTTCGTCCACCTCTCTCCTCCCTGTAGTTCGATCCACGTAGTTTTCCATGCTTCGTTTGCGACGATCTCCTCCTCCCTCCTTGCACTCCCGTCATTGCTGTGCTTCTTTCCCGTTTTCGTTCCTCACCGCGATGTAACGATGGCGCCGACTGAACTCACCCGGCCCGGGACAGGTGGCGTGTGCTTGCCTGCCTTCATTGCCGTCCTGTCATCATCCGAGGTGAACGCGAGGTTTGGCCTCATGAAGTGCCAAGTGTCACCCTCCGTGCATTCTGTCGTGACGGCGGACGACGAGGCGTCAATGGCGATCAGGGAAATTTCCGTCGTGAAGAGCAAACAGCGCAAGTTAGGCAGCGATTTTTGCACTTCTATCGAGAGCGACGCCCAGGTCTCTCGCGAGATGGGCACGGAGGAGGTGAAGCAGACTGTGCGCACTGGGCTTTGAATCGTGTCGCTGACCCGAAAAGACCAGAGGGTTGCAGAGACCGCGGATGTGGCCCCGAGGCAAAAGAACTACGGGATGCCCTTCATCGTTGGCACCAAATTCAATCCCTCTAGGGTCAGCACGGTTCGGAGAGAAGTTCTGCCAGGAACGTTTTCTGCTCGCCACCGCAGCACCTTCGAGGTTCTCGTATGCTTCCACGCGATCAACGTATGCTACTCGAGGCGCGGCAGGAAACGTGTCCCCGCTTTGAAGAAGATAAATCAAAATAGATAACGTCTCGCGTTTGCTGTGCAGCTGCTCTCTCTGGCGTGGACGAATCTGGCGAAGGCAGTGGGAGTTTTGGTGTGCGGGGAGTTAGTGGGACCCTACCTTCTGTTTCTTCCACGCGTGCAGGACTTTGTGGCTTTGAAGGCACAGGCTGATGGCTTTGCATTCATAATGCAGGAGAGCACGCTGCAAGGGAACGGGGTAGCAAGTATGGATGAGAGTACGAACAGTACGGTGGCTTGGGGCCGAACTGCTGTGAAGGATGCGGCAATGCAGGTGGTTACCAGTCTCTTCCTGTCGAGCTTCCCAGCCATCGTTACAGGCGAGACTTTTTACAGTGTCATACACCGCAGTAACTGGCCGTATTAGGACCGCTTTGAGTCGCGTGATGACCAATTGCCAAGAGTCTTTGCCGAGTTGAACGAGGATTTTCGGGAGGCCTTCCGCCTGCAACGTGAAGCGTCTGAAGATCATAGAGCCTGTTCACAGGTTATCGAAGTGGACTCGAAGCTGTCGCATTCCAGTTCGGAAGACACAAGACCGCGTCGTCGTCGACGGGTGACACTGCTGAGCGTCACGCCCAGTGTGGGACTATTCTCCCAGCCTCGTTGTTCTTTGTTTTCCCGGCTGAAAGACGAGGCGGAGCTTGAACTGCATGATGTCGACAACGGAGGGGGGCATGTAGTGGTGCACAGTCGTATGGGGCAAGCTGGTGAGGCTTTTCTGTCCACTTGTACCGCATTAGTGCCGGAGCCTAACGGCCCTCCTCCTGAAGCACAAGAACCAACGAACCGTATTAGCCCGTCTCCGCCGCCGGAGGGGGTGTCGTAAGAGTCGCTGCACGAGGAAAATCCATCGACGGACCTTCTCGCGAATCTGCTCATGGTGATGAAGTCGGATGGACGTGTCCAAAGCTGCACTTTTTACGCCCTCCTCGATTATCACGCTGACGACTCTGGTGAGTGACTGGAGGGTACGGTTCTGCTGGTGTTGAGGGAGCCTCCGTTCACCACCACAGGCGACCGGGGTTCGGACAACTCTGCCCATGATGTCATCACCTGCTAGGACAAGGACGCCTCCAACCCCATGTTCGACGCACTGCTTGCTAAAATCGGCCACAGAGTCATTTTCTGTAGTGGTCCAAAATTCGCCATATCGATTTCGGGCCTGAAGCGTTCCAGCCGGGAGATGTACGACACGGGGAGCGATGGGGCCAGTGCGTCGGGGCGGAGGCGGCAGAAGGAGTTCGTGGTTTACGTGGAGGACCAGCCGGTGGCCCACGTCCGAGCTCGCGGTCAGTACACGCGAAACGCGGCGATGAAAAAATTTGACCACGCCTCACTAACGCAATGGGCAGTTCACTTCCAGCGGAGAAATGTGCAGCTTCACCTGCTGTTAGCCAAGGTATGTTACCAAAGCAACGGGTATCTGCAGTCTTCGCACGTAGCCTGGACGAACTTTATGGATGGAATCCAGCGGTTTGAGCCCGGCGAGGTTGTTAGAAGATATGAGGAAGGGAGTCGTATGGAGAAACATCGACCTGAGCAGACGAGCATCAAGCATATGAGCGAGTTGGTGTTGCAGTACTCGCCACCAGGAGACCTTGTGGTGTACTTCTTCAGTGGTACTTGCGCGACTGGAAAACCACACCGCCGGATTCCGAGACATCGTCGTTTCGAAGGGTGCGACAAGGATGACGACTCCTTTAGTCAAGCTCTACCGAGCTTGGTTAAAGCGTTTTGTGACAGCGTTGTGAGCACCGCGTGCCGCATTAGTGGTTCTCGGCGGGCTGTAGAGCTTGCCCAAAGATACATGGCCGCCGTGAAACGGAACGTGTCTTCCGGGAAGGGGAGTAGCCCTGCGGATGCTCCTGCTGTGTGTGCCCGGTCTCAGTGTCTACTTGTCTACAAAGTTCGTTTTATTGCGAACTACGCCGGGGGCCCCACGGTTCCCCTGCGCTATTCACATGCGTCGATGGGCAACTGGCCTGCGGGGTACCATGCCCTGCTGCACACGCAGGACACGCTAACATTACGGGCGGTGGAGGTGATGCGTGGGGTGTGGAGGTGCTTTCGTGGACGGTGAAGAACGGAGGTATGAGACTCGGAGTGTTTGCGGACCGGGTCTTCGCGGAAGGAGACATGACCCTCCCCTTCTATTGGACGCTCCTGTACGCGGAACTGTGTGTGCGCACGTGGGAGAAGACGAAGATCTACGGAGGTGGAAATTTGGGGGTAAACAAAGAACGTTTCAACCGTATAGCCCTTCTTCCGCAAAGGCAGGCAGAGTCCCGTGAAGGTCCGAGGCATAAATTGTGCATTATACCGGCACCATTCTGTGTCGTTGGGTTTGTGAATGACGCCCAGTAATCGCCTGGCCAGGAGGAGGAGCGAAATAGAGGTACTTCTAGAGCGCGAGACACAAACGTGGAGTTTCACGAGGATCGAGGGGAATTCTCGCGGAGAGGTCCACGTTCACCGAACAGCGTTACTTTCCGTGCGAAGCGTGACGTCCTCAAATGCGAGGAGCTGTTCGTAAACTCCACGAATAAGTTTAGATTGTAAGCACCTGAGAGGATCTTCCAAATAGCGCATAGGTAAACAAACTTGAATACTGCATGCCAGGCTGAGAAACGGATCCGGCGAGCAACCCGTACTATAGCGGCTGAGAAAAGCTCGGTCTCAGCACTTAGATAGGTCGCCCAGATAATTGGGCGATTTTGCGGCCCCTTTAGAAGGAAAAAGAGCTTCGAGCAGTACTGAGAGTCTAGACTATGGGGGTGTTACTAGTGGCAGGGGCTCAGATCTGCACATATGATAACACATGAGCGGATAGATGTGCAAAATTTAATCTGCAAAGCAACATCCATCTGCCCATGTATTCTCATATGTGCAGATCTGAGCTCCTGTCACTAGGGACACCACCGAAGTCTGAGTTTTCGTTACTTTATGGAATGCCTATTTTCAGGCCCTCAGCCCCTGCTTCCCGTCCTGCCTTTAATGCTTATGATACCTCAAACGTCGGCAGGGACTCTCAGCTTGTGCATGACTTCACAAGTGGCTCACTACCAGTGATAGGTGGTAGGTGAGACTTGTGCTGCTCAGTTCGCAACAACTACGACGTAGTTTTTGGCCGCGTTGTTCTTACTGAGCATCTACGTGTCCTGTCCTGCCTGTGGCGCAGCTCTACATCGATGGCTCCGCCGGCCAGAAGGACGAGAAGGGCTGTTCCAATGGATGGATCTCGCAAGCGCACCCACGGGCAACTGAAGGGGGAGGGCGATGTCCGAGCTGCGTCCGTCGCTTCAACTGCACCGAACTGTGACGTTACTGCAACTCAGCAGCACCAGGCTAGCAGGTTGACCTGGGTCGTACACCTCAAGACAACGCCAGCGTCGTCTCCGTCTCGTCCAAAAGGTGGAAAACCGATGGTGCTATTGTTCTGACGGCTCATAGTGCTACCAGACGGCTGGCAATTCCACCAGGGCGTGCGGCCAACCAGACGCCCTCTTCTCGTGTGGCTATTCAGTCTATCTACAGCTCGGCCATAGCTAGCTTCACCGTCCAGGCCGTGATTGAGTCCGCTCTGTGAGTCCGCACGCCTGGTATTGCTGCCCTTGTGCGGTCTCACATACGCCGTGGAGCAGGGAAAACTCATCGTGGGACCCGGTGTCCTCCTGGTGCATGGGGGGTGAGACCTTCTTCGTCTCAACCTCCGCCCATGCCGTCCCGGTCAAGGCTTCAGATTTCCGCTCTAGCTCGCTCACAATCGACCACGCGTGAGCAGATGGAAGAGCCACGAACGATGCTTTCTGAGCAGACGAGCGACGTCAGGGCGCAGGAGCAGCAGATTGCTGGTCTGAACACAAGAGTCAACGTCAACAAGGAGAAGGTGGGACAGGCCGATGAAAAGCTTCTTCCGGTGTGGGCGAAGACTAAGGCAACGCTGTCCGAGATCCTGCGACTACAAGCCGAAGTCAAGGGCGTCAAGCAGGAGAACGAGAGCGTACGCGTGGCTTGCAGGATTCCCGGTGGCACCCAGCAGACCACACCGCCTGCCGGAACTGGAGGTGGTCAGAGCCGCAAGCGTATGACACGAGGGGGGCCAAAGTACATTGGTGTCGCCAAGACCATCAAGAAGCAGATTCTGCAATGGTACCACCGCGACAGTGCTGAGCTGGACCTAACATCTTTTGTTCCAGTCCGGAACTGGGCGGGTCTCGGTGAGCCGTGCGAGGTGGGGGAGCTTTCCGCGGATTGCTTGGAGGGGATTGTGCCGATTCCACCAATGGTTCTTGCCAATCGTAAGGAGTACTGTTCGCGGTGGTACTGGCATGACAGGACGGGTCTAATTGCGATGGTGCGTGCAGAACTTTGCACCAGGAACTGGTCGTCCTTGTTCTTGGACGCGGAACCCCGCCGCAAGTGCGAGGAGGATGTTTCAGCAGACTATGCTCTACGTGCAAGGATGAGGCTGCAATCTCTCACGCGATGAGCGCGCGGAAGAGAAACGCTAGTGACAAGCTGTTCCAATGCCTTGCGTACTTGTTAATGATGTCGCGGAAGACCACGTTTGCATCGGACAGCGAGCGTGCGGAGCGCTCATCTCAGGGATCTGAAGCGTGAGCGAAGCTGATTTGTTCAGAAGGAGAGCAAGGGACTGTGGCCTTTCCCCAGTGGAGACTCAGCAAGGTCGAGGGTTTAGGATACGGTGATTACTCTGTCCCGAAGAAGGTGTGTGATTTTGAGGAGGGTGACGTACTGTTTGGAAACTCTTTGTGGAGACATGTGCTTTACGAGCTTCGGGGGTACTACGCTCATTAGGATGCGACGTCGGCGTACGGGTCCATTGTGTAACTGGTAAGGCTGCATGCCTGGCTGGCAACAGTTCTATCCTGCCTGCACCATGATGAGGTATGTTGCTTCCAGCACCAATGCACTTACAGCCTGACATCTTCTAATTATCTGCTGTTGGCTACCGCGCAGCTACTATGCAGCGTTTGCAGCGTTTCATGCCGCATTGTTCGGCGAGAGAATTATCGGTTTGATTGTACTGTTGTGGTCGCGTTGTGTGAGTCTGGAAATGTAACGATGGAACGGTCTGGTGAAGTGGATGGCGAGGATATGTTAGCAGGCGCCCCCGGAGTAGCCACAAACGTGATGAGGGTGGGTTCAGAGAACAAATTTTATGTCGCAGTACGGAAGACGTGGCTGTCGGAAAACATCTCCAGTTTGCTTGGCGGTGTTGTCAATTGCAACGTTGGACGTCCAGACTCAGGTGACGAACCGTATGAACTTTGCAATGACGCGTCTGGCCTGTCACGGATTCCCGCCACAACTCAAGATTCTCTTCCACGCGCTGGTGTTGGAGAAGGGGACGAATATCCGTCGACGCACAGAACAGAGAGAAGGACGGAACCCGTAGCTATATGTTTTGAGATCAGTAAAGAGATTATAGTTTTTTCGTGTACTTCATTGTCTTGCCGAGAGAATGGTGTGTCCGGTAGACGGGAGGGCTCAGGTAGTACTAGCCGCACATCAGGGTCTTTGTAGAACTTGTTTATGTAGAAATGAAGGTAGAGCCTATGGAGCTGCCGAGTGAAAGCGGGGATGCGGAAATTTGACCGCACCACGTTAGTTGCCCTAATGGTAGCAGAGGCCTTTCCCCGGCCAAACCAGGAAGAAGCAAGACTCGTCGCCCTCCTCGCTGCATCTCTTGGAGCGGGGCGGGATTTTCTGTGCGATTTACATTCTCATCTGTAGACCACCGCAAGAAAACGCGTTGCAGAGTGTCATTAACAACGATGATTGGTGGAGTACAGTCCATGTACCGAGCAAAGGCATACTCGGTACGTTGTAGATATTCACGGTCATGCATAGCGAAGAGAGATGGAATCTGGGCCACCCATGCATTGTATGTGTTTTCTTCGTCGTCAGCGGCCATGAGCACAAAGCTGAATCGCTGCCGTTTCGTCCGGGCGAAGCTGCTATTTGCAAAGACGCGCAGAATAACATGTCTCTGCATAGTTTCGATTTGAATGACATCCAGATCGGGATCATAGTCGTTGACCAAAATTCAGAAGACGCCGAGAACGAAACAGCTTTTCACGATGGTCATTTGGAGAGTTTCACATGTGTGTACCGGATGTTGCCTGAGAAGTTCGGCGCGGACAAGGACCAGCAGCACAGTGGTGCCCTGGTGATCAAGCTGGACAAGAATATCGGTACAGAAGCCGGGAGCTTCTCCGCGAAGTGATTCAAGCATCGTGGTGGTGAGGCGACCCATTTCATTTCCGAGAAGCGGCATGGCGAAGGTTCTCAAGTGAGCGAGTTTGCACAGGTATATTCAGAAGCCTTCCCTGACAAGACACGCCCCGTGCCTGTCGTTTAGATTGCTGTGCACGGCTGTGAGGCGACGGGACTAGGAGATGGACCCCAGGTGCGTTCGAGCGGCAGCAAGGTTTTTGGAATGCTGGATTCGGCGGACGGTTTCGTCCATGGCTGTTGTCGTTCGTTTGGAGGTAGGTCGGTAGTTCTGCTTGAATGCAGTGGGAATGTGTTCATAAACACCAACATCTAGATGTTGTGGGCCTCCAGAGTTGTAGATGTCATCTGCAAGGTGGATGAGGAGATGAACGTTGAGGATCTTCAGCCTGGTGGGGTCGTGGTCCCCAACGATGTGGAGCATGGAGGCTTTGAAGTTATGAACACAGTCCTCGTGGTCGTTAACCTCGACGACGCTATAGTGCTTCTTCAGTCCCGGTCTCGAGCCGAGTATCAGAATGTCTGAGTACTGAGCGCAAGTAGATGCGAAGGGCGCGGAGTCAGCTTCATGACCGCAACAGTCTCTGATTCCTGTGATAATTGGAGAGACCGTGTCAACGGACGTGTAGTGTTTTGCTCCCAGCATGGCGTGGGCTCCTTCATTTCTGCAGAGTCCATACAGGCGACCGCCTTGTTCGGAGGCGTAGAATTAGACGAGTAGGCCGGGAACGTAGAAGTGCCGCTGAATGGCAGCCAGATCCGTGTTACCTCCGCGAAAGAGAGCAGTTCGGATGGTTCTAAACAGGTTTCGGCTGTTGCCGGCGGAAGCTTCAGGTGTGAATGAGATGAGGAAGTCGCCCCTAGTAAATATGCAGGTCTTGAGAAGTCTAGGGATACCGCGGCGAAAGTTACCCAGCGAGTTGAAACTGAAAATAGAGTGCATGTCGAGACAAGAATCGGATGGAGGGAGAGGTCATATTTCGAGAAAGGATGGAAACCTCTGCAGGGAGGAGGTAGAGAGGGTTCGTTGCGCCTGTGTTGTGGCAGCTTGTGAATGAGCCGGCCTGCTCAGCAACGCATGAGCATTGGCGTTGGCCTCGAGGTCGGGCATTTTTCTGCGAAGATGGATGGTGGAATGCGTAATGGGTGGCGGGAATGAGGCTGACGAAGTGAAGAAATTTGAACGTACTTCGCAATCGTGGCAAAGTCGGGTGGTTTCTGTTCGCGATTGAGTGCCGATGATGTCCGTTGGCTCGGGCATGACGCTATAGGAGCTCGTGAGGATATGGTGACATTTCAAGATTCGATGATGGGCACGTGAGCATGTGAAGCCTACGAGGGCTCTTTCATACAGAGGCGATAGCAGAGAGGGCAGGGCGGAGTGTCGGACGGAAGTTTCCGTGGCTGGGGCGCGAGTACTCTAAGCAGGTGAATGGACGTCAAAGTCTCTATCGTCTACGGTGAGGAAGAGGTGGACAGGAAGGTAGCCAGCGATGGTGTGCCGGGACATTATCCAGCGTCGGGGGAGGGCGGCAGTGAAGTTGAAGTGATTGAGACGCACCGGATAGGCAATTAGAGCACCGTTCTCAAGTGTAGGGGCGGATTTATCCGTATAGATATTTAAAGATCCTACGAACAAATGGATATCCGACGTCCCGGTGTCTCAAATGACAACCACGACCTCGCTTCCAACGACTTCTTCCTTGAGGTCTTGATAAGCCCGTCAGTGCACGTCAGTCGGCAGAGGATGCTCAAAGAGGTGTGTGTCGCATCACGGAGGGACAGCACAACGGCGGAAGTGGCGAGAACCTGTGTTAGCTTGCGCTACTTGCTTTCGCAGGATCTCGACAGGGCCCGAGAAGTGGGCGGTCTCGACGGACATACAGCTGTGGTCCAACACATGAGTTGCGCGGAAGCCCTGATGGTGCAACTCCTTCTCGACAACAGCGAGGGCGAGAGAGCGACTCTCTTGGTGGCAACGAATGCAGTCCGGAAAGTGCGCCAGAGAGAAGTCAAGGTCACCCACGATAGAAATAATTTTGTCAACCACTCGCGGACCAGCAGTCCTCTTGACTTCGGCAAGAGAAACTGCGATACATCGTATGAAGAGGTCAGTCTTCCCTATGGTCGGTTTCGCACCTAGGTGACACAGATATTCAGGCGAGGGATGTAGAGGCGGCGGATCCTCATCAGAAAGGGCGATATAATCGTCGTGGACAGGAGGTTTTGGGGCGGGTCAACCTTGCGGAGAAGTATGCACCAGCCCGGCCGGTCGGTGTGTCCGGAAACATCACTATTGCTCCTATTTGCAAACGGAGTATACGTCGGAACCGAGTAGACGTAGATGCGAACTTTGCTGCGCATATTGAGAGCGGACAAGGATGGCTCCCACGAGAAGGGCTGGGGGAGGTGTGAGAGAACGGAGAGGTATGACATTTTCTGGGGGTGGAGCTATCTTCTTGTTTTCAGTAAGAACAAGACGGTGGGGCTGGTCGCGAGCACTCCTGGGTCCACGAAACGTAGTGCAGGTCTCGTATACGCGGGAGTGGTCAAGGTGGAAGCCAGGGCTACCCATTCATCACACACGCACGCAATTGGCTGTGCCCACAAGGTAATATCATGCATTCGCTGGCAGGTACTACAACGAGAGGTGGCAATCGAAAAGCAGTGATACTGTCATATCCCTAATTGAAAGATTTTCAAAATTTCGTACCGTCTAGGGTAATTTCATCTAGGGTTTTCTCAGGGAACGGCGGCGAAACCGTGGAACGCAAGAACCTACCTCCCGCCCTCTTTAAACCGCAGCGACACGGCATGCCACCACTCCAAATCTGCAAATGTACCTTGCCGTCCACAGATAGTACTTAGCAATAGTTTTCCTTTGTGACGCGAAGGCGTGCTGGGGTAAGCAGCGCGTATTCGAAACGGTATTTGCACCGGCGCGAAGCGTTTCAGCGTAACAGGAGGCGTCGTTTGAAGAGTGGCGAGACGTGTGGTGTGCGATGCGATGCGGGGAGTCCGGGCTGTTCGGGGTGTTGACGGTGAAGGAATGCGGATGATGGTGGGGTGTGCTGTACCAACTCGAAGGGGTGGTGGGTGGGAGCGATGGCGTCATTGAAGAGGGGCAAGGCGTGTGGTATGCGATGCAGTGCGGGGAGTACGGGCTGTGGCAGGTGGATGACGATGCCATGCGGGGAGTGTGGGCTGTTTGAGACAGAGAGGATGAGGGATTGCAGGTGATGGTGAGGTATGGTGTACGAACTGCAAGGGAAGGCGTGCCGGACGTGTGGCGTCGTTCAAAACTGGCCGGCCGTTCGGTGCTCGATGTGATGCTGGAAGTGTGGGCTGTTGGAGGTGGAGAGAAATTAGAAGTAGGGGTAATGGCGGGGCATGATGGCGAAAACGTAGATCCGTCGAAATGTTCAAGAACGACTATTCACGTAGCAGTACGAAAATGGAGTAGAAGGAGACCAGGCGTTCAACGCGTGCAGTGAACGCTAGGTTTGGTTTCAGTAAGTGCGCTGCGCAGCTGCACTTTACGCAGTTCTGAATGAAGCAAAACTGCATTCAGGACTGCGAAAAGCCCCGTTGTTAAGCACAAATACTAGGAATGGACTTCCACACGTCGCGAAATGTTGCGCAGTATACCTGCATCCTGGTCTTCCACAGCCGTACAATATCAGTTAGTACTTGTAGACCCGGATGTCCACCTCGTGGAAGTGTGGATCTAGGAATACCAGGCCCAGAACTGCAAAATGTTTACTAAACCACGGGTATTACTACACCTCGTACTGCACTTAGTGGTCCTCCACATCCCTTTGAGGGAAGACAGACGTAAGCAAGACTTTTAAAATTGGTGTGCAATTCTGTCGCATGGTTGAAGTCCATTGAATGATACTTCGTATTACTCGCAATCACTTCAAAGTACAACATTTAACTAGTCCATTGAGACCCACAACCAATAGCTCACCTATCGAGCAGTGCACATACGTCGAGCCTGAGGACGAAGATTAAACGTACTATGCACAAATTCTTCCTACTTTTCCGTCGGATACGACCAAGCCAAGACACTCCCCGCGGGTTCCCTTTGCTTGGATATTGCGAGCTTCTGTACTTCACAATTGATTGTTTTGCGTTTCCCGTCCGAGTTCTCGCCTAGTCGTCTTCACCCAGAGTCACCACAAGGCGAATTTCATGTGGTTCTTCACCTATTAATGAAGCCCCCTCCCGAGCTGTGAAACGTAGGACACATGAAGCGAAACATCCCTGTTCTACGATCCCACTTATCTCTAAATTGCAGCACAGACATAGTCACAAGCCGGACACCCTAAGGTATTTACCGCTATGTTCTGTGCATACCTCTGTTAGATTGACAGCATGGAGGGTTGTTAGGATCATTTTTTGTCATAATGGTCTCAATGGCTTCGGAATCAGTCATTTCGTATGACGAGACGACTTACATAGGACACTGATTGGAAGAGGCCGAACAAGCCCAATCCACCACCATAGTGTTACCTTCTACTGTGACCATTTGGTATGACCGATGAACTGCACATTGAACCACCTATCTGAAGGTTTGCACGGTTACGCATTGTACTTACTTGACCTAGCGCGCACAAAAGGTCAGCTTTCCGCGTGGAAAGCAACGACTTCTGAGATTGGCATTCGTTCTACATCTGGTTCAGGTCTCTTTCTAATTGGACTATCAAGACCTCCCACAACTCTCTCGAGGTGCAGCACTTTTCGAGACAGTTTGAAGTAACGGCGATAATAGAATATAAGTAATGAAGGATGCTCTGGAAATGCATGATAGTAGTATGGGTCCATTTACAGAAGGAAGTCAGGAGTAAGGCTTCGAAGCAGTTACGTTACCTGCGGTACTACCTAGTCACTTTGATAGTGTCCCTCGTCTGGACCCAGCAACGATGTTGGTGCAACAACAGGGTTGGAAATGCCACTCGCTTGGGTGAGCTAGTTTGTGGACCCTACTGTCTGCTGCGGACTCCGTCGGTAAGTTATGAGACTTCTGAACCTACCTACCCGCGCATAGGAACCTAGTATGGGTAGAACCTGGTCTCCCCTAGAATCAACTACCATCGGACTGGTACCCAGCGATACATGGCAGTAACTTTCGCGTTACCGAACCCCTCCGATCCTCCACCACGGTGCTGTTCTGGAATGCCCCTCTTACGTACCGAACGTGAAAAAATGTAAGGTGTTCGTATAAATTCATCCACAACGCACTCGTCTCGATAGGCACAAACATATTGCACTACACTGGACTCTTTTCTGCTGCCACGACAAGGCATTCAAAGGCAGCACGGTCATGCTCCGAATATGGTTCATACTTACAGGCCTTTTGGGGATATCTCGTCGTTGTTGTAGAGAAAGTATCTCAGCTATGAGGTCGAAGGATAAGTTGTGGTTGATTCTGCACTGTATCTGGTATCTCCAAGGTGCTCCAGTTAGTATAGTGGATTTAAAAACGACAGGTGGCGGGTGCCGAAGTCTTACCCTCTGCAATACCATCGGGGTGAATTCGTACTCCAGTGCTAAGGTGCGAGAGTATGGTTGCAAAATTTTGCGATTCCCGTAACAAGGCGAATCTCCGTCGTTCGCCTTTCGAAAACCCCGCTGTTACCTTCGTAAAACACATCAAAATATTCTCTCCACTTAGCACGAGTCATGCTATGGCGACTTTCCAAGATTACACCTGTGTGCATGGCTGGAGTAAGTTTGCAGAAACGATGGGAGTGACTGTTCCTGCCGTTCCAAGTAGTGAACAAAAAACTGGCATCTATAAGAATTTGAGTTTTGTGTCACACGAGGCCAACTCTAGCTTTATGTAAGGTTCTAACCCCCATCGCATTGAGTAAACTAACCCTCTGATCGGTGTTTAAATATTCAATATATAGTGTCCTTACAATCAAAATAGTGCTCCCTTCGCTCTCAAATAGAAATCGTTGTAATTTACTTTGTTTCCGGAACAAGTTAGTTCGGTGGTCGACAGGCTATTGGAAGGGATTCTATTCGTGAACTAGATATTCGCTCAGCACCGTGGCTATTTAAGTTCCTCGTCCGACGCGTCGGCATGTTTCAAACTAGTTGTGTTTCATGCTCCTTGTGAGGAGCCTACCTCAACAAACGATTACATATGACGAAGTCTTGCAAAGTGCTTCTTCAACTTACGTCACGTTAACCTTGCAATTTACTTTGCGTGGATCGAACTGTCAAAAGCACAAATTCCTCCTCCACTTTGACAGGTATTTATAAGTGACGGCTACAACATCAGCGGGGATAGCTCTCCTCTACTATATTGAGACTGTATGTCTGGAAATATCGAAAAGAGTGTAAACACAACTTTCCGTGTTCTTCATATTCGAACCGGGCTTCTCCTCCACAAACACCTCCAAGCAATCCTGCATAATTTATGGATGACAGATATGAGCTCCTGCGAAAGAAATTCCGGAAACATCTCGGACATGTGAATCCCGACTTCTTTCTGTTCCTACGGAATGGACCGGGAAAGTAACAGTGGGCTCGTCAGGAAATCGCATAAGAACATAGGGTCCAGAGCTTTATCGAAATCAGGTGGACTTCGAATTCACAACTGAAGTTGAGTGTGTATTTAGTCGTTTCGGCTGCAGCCATTTTCGGAGCGTAAAAAGATCAATCGTCACCAGGCTCGATTAGTCCGTAAACCGGTTGAGTTCCAGAACCCTTCCGACTCAACCTCGCGGGCTTTCATCATCCTAGATACATTTTCTATGTCCCGAGAACACAAATAGCCACACGAGAGGCATTCACTCTCGCTGCCCAGTATTTCACTTTGAACTGCTCCTCTACCCCTCGTGTTCCTGGTGACTCCGATTATATTTGGTAATATTGATGTATATTTCACTGTAGTTTTGACATATTTTCGCAGAGCCGTTTGGATGCCGTCGATATGAGGGTTTTAGTCGCCGACTTTCCTGCTCTCATATAATTTGTTGTTTCCAGCCGAGGTTGTCCCAGTACCGCTGATGGACCACAATCTATGTTTTCCCAGCTTTAAAAAAAAACATAGCTTCGGGGCTCGATACACGCTAGCGTGACTTCGGAACTCTTTTCAGCTATCCTCGGCCCGGAACGGTACTCAACAAGGTTTTGGATTCTCACCGCTTTGACAACACCTGTCAATATCTAGCTATTCTCGAGATGGCCTTTTGTTGCCTTTATCGATGCAACGAACTACCAACTACAGACGAATATGTTAGTGTGATATTAGAGCTTGACCAGTTAGATAAATTATGATTTGACATGGCTGTAGCCGCTGTACAGGTGTCGTTGGAAAATACGGGCCGCTGAAAGTACCAGCTCATGGAGAACAATGGTTGCGATGGGACCATATTAAGCTGACTAGATGTGACATCCACTATCGCGCTTCTCGTCGAGTGAAGCGTAGCGTCTTTGCTTCCAGAAATCGATGCGGCCATAGACTGGGTGCAGTACGAGGACTAGAAACACCGGTGGCTTACTACTTATTTTGCAGTTCCGAGTCTAGTAATGTTACACCCGGACTTGCACCAGGTGGACGTCCAGGTCTAGTTTTACTAGACTTAGCCTTGCACCAAGTGGACGTCCAGGTCCAGTGTTACTAGGCTTGGACGTCCACAAAGCGGACGTCCGGATCCAGTCTTACTAGACTTGGACTTCCACCAAATGGGCGTCAAAGTCTGGTAATACTACGCTTCGAACTGCAAGTTTCAAAATTTCTGGTGCAGTAATATTAGCCGATATACTACGGCCTGTGGAAGTCGAGAATCCAGTTATAATGCGCCGCGCCTTGCGACGTGTGGAAGTCCATCCCTAGTTTTACCGCAGTACAACTGCCCTTTGTGCCGTTCCGAATGCAGTAGTGCTGCATCGAGAACTGCAAAAAGGGCAGCTGCCCATCGCACGTAGTGAAACTAAACCGAACGTTCGCTGCACACGGCGAGCGTCCAATCTTGTTCTGCTACGTTTCCGTACTGCTAGATGATTAGTCCGTCTAGAGTACTTGGACGGACGTACGTCTTCATCATCATACCCTACCATCACCCGAACTCTCTCACCACCTCCACCTCGAACTGCCCGCACTTTTCGCACTCCAACGTATCCCGCACGTCTCGCCAGTTTTCAACGACGCCTCCCATCCGGCCCACCACCTCTTCTAGATTGTACACCACACTCCAATATCATCCGCAATCCTTTATCGTCTCTACCTCCAATAGCGCGCACTTCCCGCGTCGCATCGCACTCCATCTCGAACAGGTGGCACTTCCCGCGCCGTGCCCCACACCACACGTACCGCCACACTCGGACGACGCCGCTCATCCCGCCCACCATCCGTTCCAGTTTGCCCACCATTCCTACCATCACCCGCACTACCTCACCCTCTCCAACTCCAGAAGCACGCACTCCCCGCATCACATGGCATCGCACGCAGCCTATCTCGTCTCTCTTCAAGGACGCCTCCTATCCCGTCCAAACCCTTTACGCGCGTGTGAATACTGTTGCGAATACGCGCTCCTTACCAGTGTACGCCCGCGACCCACAACGATAAACAGTCGCTCATTACTTTCTGTTGAGGAGAGGGTACCTTTGCAGAATCGACAAGGTGGCTTTCCGGGTCGCGGCGGTCTAAATAGGGCCCGTGGCAGGTTCTTGCGTTCCACGGGTTCCCCGCCGTGCCTTGAAATAACCCTAGAACGTTCAAACTTTTGAGAATCTTTCAATTAGCGATATAACAGTATCACTGCTTTTCCATTCCTACTTCTCGTTGTGGTAGCCGGCAGCGAGTTCATGATGCGCTCTTCTCTACATAGCCAATAGCGTGCGTGTAAGTCGAATGGCAGGCCCAGTCTTCCACCATGATCCCCCCCGCGTGCACGAGACCTGTAATAGGTTTCGTTGACGCGGGAGGGCTCGTGAGTGGACCACTGGCCTTGCACGTACTGAAAGCAGGAAGACAGCTCCATCCGTGGAAATTCTTCTACCTAGCCGTTCTCCTACCCCTCCCACCAGCCCTTCTCTCTGCAGACATCTTTGCTAGCCCTCACTATGCGCAGCAAAATCGGCACTGCGCGTACCCGTCTTCCGGCACGTATTCCCTCTCCAAACACGAGCAACTGTGTCACCTCCAAACACGCTGACCGGCTGACCTCGCCCCTTCTTCTCAGCGAGGTTCACTCGCCCCAGAACCTCCTGTCCACTACGATGTTGACGCCCTTTCTAATGAGCCTCCGGCGCCTCTCCTTCCCTGCTCCCATTTCTGTGTCACCCTGATGCAGAACCGACCAAAAGTGAGACCGACCTCCTCATACAATCTATCGCAGTTTCTCTTGACGAAGTAGACAGGACTTACGGCCCTCGCAAGGTTGACCATATCATTTCTATTCGGCACGATCTCGACTTCTCTCTGGCGCGCTTCCCAGTCCGCATTTGTTCCCCACAAGATTGCCGCTCCCGCACCCTCGCTGTTTTCGAGAAGAGGCTTTACCGTAAGGGCTTCTCTGCAACTCGTGTGTTGGACCATATATGCATGTCCTACGGAACTGCCTACATTCTGGACCCTGTCGAGATCCCGCTAAAGCAAGTAGCGCAAACTAACACAGAGTCTCGCCACTTCCGCCGTAGCGGTTACCCCCCACGAAGCGACACGCATCTCTTCGCGCATCAGCTGCATGCTGACGCGCACAGACGGGTTTATGAAAACCTCAAGGAAGAAGTCGTGTCTAGCGAGCTCGTGGTTGTCATTTGCGATGTCTGGACATCGGTGACCCACTCCTTCGTAGGTTGCATACACATCTATCCGAATAAATCCGCCACTATACTTGAGAATGGTTCCCTTGTTGTCTATCCAGTGCATCTCACTCTCTGCAACTTCACTGCCGCTCTCCGCCGACGCTGCATAATGTCCCGGCATACCGTCGTTGGCTATCTTCCTGTCCAGCTCTTCCCCACCGTAGACGACAGAGACTTTGACGTCCTTCCACCTTCTTAGCCTACTCGCGCAACAGACACCAAAACCTCCATACCTCACTCCGCCCTGCACTCTCTGCTATCGCCTCTGTATGAGAAAGCCCTCGCAGGCTTCACATGCTCAGATCTCTACCATCGTCTCTTGAAATTTCACACGGTTCTCACCAGCTACAATTGCGACATACCCGAGCCAAAGGACATCATCGGCACTCAATCGCGAACAGAAACGAGCCAACTCTGCCACCGTGGCGAAGTACCTTCAAATCTCCTCACTTCGTCCGCCTCATTCCCGCCGCCCAACACGCATTCCACCATCTCTCTTCGCAGAAAAATGGCCGACCTCGCGGCCAACGCCGCTTCTCATGCGTTGCTAAGCAGGCCGGATCATGCCCAAGCTGCCACCGCACAGGCGCAACCAATCCTCTCTACCTCCCCCCTGCAGAGGTTGCCATCCTTTCTCGACACATGCCCTCTCCGTCCATCCGATTCTCCTCTTCACATGTACTCTATTTTCGGTTCCGAACCGCTGGACAACTTCCGCCTCAGCATCTCCAAGCTAATCGAGACCTGCATACTTCTTAGGCTCGATTTCCCCGTCCCATTCATAGCGCAAGCTTCCGCCGGCAACAATTGGAAGCAGTTCGGAACCATCCGCACTGCTCTCTTTCGCGGAATCAACACAGTTCTGGCTGCCATTGGCAGGCACTTTTACGTTCCCGGCCTATACATCAAGTTCTACGCCTCCGAAGAAGGAAGTCGCCTGAACGGACTCTACAAAAATGAAGGAGTCCACGGCATGCTGGAAGCCAGACACTACAGGTCCGTTGACATGGTCTTTCCAATTATCGCAGGAATCCTAGACCGATACTGTGATGAAGCTGCCTCCGCGCCCCTCGCATCCATTTGCGGTCAGCACTTAGACATTCTAGTGCTCAGCTCGAGACTGGGACTAGAGAAGCACTGGAGCTCCACGGAGGAGCCCCAGTTATTCTCTAGACCCAGTCTTACTCGGACTCAGTATTACTAGACTCGGACGACCCCCTGGTGGACTTCCCAGCCTAATACTACTAGACCCGGAACTACAAAATGTGTAGTAAACCATGAGTATTACTAGAGCTCGTACTGCACTGGGTGGACGTCCCCATTCATTTTCGGAAACACAGACGTTGCCGCCACTACCTGTAGCATGCTGCTGGCAGGATACCATCGGTGCCAGCCAGGCCTCCAGGCGTAGGAGTTGCATGGTGGACCCGTACGCGGACGTCCCATACTGTGGAGAGTGGAACACCCGGAACTCGTAAAGGACATAACTTTCCGAAGAGTTTCCAAGTAGTAAGTCACCCTCCTCAAGACCAGACACCTCCCTCGGTACAGAGTAATCACCGTATGCAAGATCCTTGACCTTGCTGAGTCGCCACCATGAGAAGTACAGAGTCCCTTGCTCCCCTTCTATACGCATTAGCCTCACCCGCGCTTGAAGTGCCTGGGATGAGCGCTCCGCCCGCCCGCTGTCCTGTACAAACATGGTCTCCCGCGACATCAAGAAGAAATGCCCAAGGTAATGGAACAGCTTTTCCCTACCGTTTCTCTTCCGCGTGCTTATCACGTCAGTAATTGTCAACCTCACCCTTGCACGTAGGACATACTGTGTTGAAATAGCCTCCTCGCACTCGCGGCGGGATTCGGCGTCCAAAAACATGGATAGCCAGTTCCTGGTGCAAAGCTTTGCAAGCACCATGCCAACCAGAGCCGTTGCCTTATCGTAGTAGGAACGCGTATAGTACTCCTTACGATTGGCGGGAACCATCGGTGGATTCGGCACGATACCCTCCAAGCCGTCCGCAAAAAGCTCCCTCGCCACGCACGGCTCACTGCTACCCACCCATTTTCGGGCTGGGACCGAGCTCGTTGGGTCCAGCCCAACAGTTTTGGGGTGGCACCATTGCAGAATCTGCTTTTCGGTGTTCGTGGTAACACCGATGTGCTTTGCCCCCATTTGTGTCATACGCTCGCAACTCTGACCACGTCCAGTTACGACACGCGGTGTGGCGTGCTCGGTGCGACCAGAAATCCCGCGAGCCACGCGTAGGCTCTTGTTCTCGTACGTGACACCCTTGAAATCGGCTTGTAGTTGCGGGTACTCGGAAATTGTCGCCTCAGTCGTCACTCACACTTCGAGAAGCTCTTGATCGGCCTTCTGTAGCATCTCCTTGTAGTCGTTGACACCTGTCTTCAGACCAGCAATCGCTTTCTCCCGCGCACTGAACTTGTTCGTCTGTTTGGCCGGCACTGTTTCCTGCTTGGACAAACTGTATGGATGGAATGAGCCGATTGGGGCCCGGAGAGGTGGGCAGAAGAGCTGACGAGGAGAGTCGCACGAAGATGCTTCGGTCTGAGTAGAAGAGCATGAAGCTTATGTGCGAGCTGCTTTTGCAGTACTTGACACCGGAAGATCTTGTGGTGGACCTGTTCAGTTGTAATTACGCGACTGCAAAAGCATGCCTAGGCCTTCGGAGAGATCGCCGTCTCATGGGGTGCGACAAAGATGACGACCGCGTCAGTTAGTCTCTACCGAGCTTGGTTAAGGCGTTTTGCGAAAGCGTTGTGAGCACCGCGTGCGACATTGGTGGCTCTTCGCGGGTTCCGGAGCTTGCTACCAGGTACTTAGCCGTCGTCAAACGGAATGTGATTGCCAGGAGGGGGAGCGAGCCTGCGGATGCTCCGGCTGAATGTCCCCGGTATCAATGTCTGCCGAACTACATAGTACGGTTTGTCGCGAGCTGCGCCTGAGATCCCATACCTTCCCTGCACTATTCACGGGCGTCGGTAGACAACTGGCCGGCGAAGTGCCACGCCCTGCTGGACACGCGAGACCCACTAACATTATGGGCGCTGGAAGCGATGGCGAGGTGTGTGGTGGTCTGTCTGTCGACGGTGAAGTACGAAGGTGTGCGATTCGGGTTGTTTGAAGATCGGGTCTCCGCGAAAGCAGAGACGATCCTCCCCTTCTATGGGACGCTCCTGTACGCAGAGTTGTGTGCGCGTACCCGGGAGAAGACGAAGATCTACGGAGGTAGAAGGTTGGGGGTGGACAAAGAACGCTTCAACCGGGTAGCCCTTCTCGTGGAAAGACGGGCGGAGTCCCGTGAGGACCCGAGGCATAAGGTGTACATGTTACCAGCACCATTTTGTGTAGCTGGGTCTCTGAATAACGCTCGGTACTTGCCTGGAGATGAGATGGAGCGAAACAGAGGTACTTCTGTAGCGCGAGACACAAACGTGGACATTTACGATGATCGAAGGGAAATGTCGCAGAGAGCTCTACGGTCACTGTACACCGTTACAATCCGTGTGAAGCGTGGGATTCTGAAGTGCGTGGAGCTGTTCACAAACTACATGAATAAGTTTAGATTCTAAGTACGTGGTCGGGTCTTCCAAAATAGCGCGTTGGTAAACAAACTTAGTACTACATGCTAGCTTGAGAACCAGTTCTGGCGAGCAGCCGATACTATAGCGGCTGAGAAAGACTTGGTCTCAGCTCCAAGACAGGTCGCCCAGAAAAGTGGGCGATTTTGGGACGGCTAGAGCAGAAAAAAGGGGTTTGAGAAGTAATGAAAATTTAGACAAGGTAGATGCCACTAGTGACAGGGGCTACGGTCTACACATGTGAAAACACATGTGTAGATGAATGTGATAATTTTAATCTGAAATACAACACCCATCTGCCCATGTATTTTCACATGGGTAGGTCCCAACTCCTTTCATTAGTGACACCCCACCGACCTTAAAAATTACATTCTTTGCAACAACACAAAATACACGTGTGCAACCTCTCTCTGACGTCCACTCGAGGTTCAGGTTGTTTCTACGCTTCGTGTGATACGTGTAAGACCTGTTCAGCACAAGAAGTGTGTGCCTCCCGTTCTGCATGGGGCAACTGTAGCACGGCTACGGCAAGGGTCGAGTGAAGTGTTGGCGTCCGTACTTCCCACGTGCTTTTAAGGGTGTGTGGCCGTACAGCGTAGGAGGAAAGTTGTTTCGTATGAAAGGATGCCGACTCGACTGGAGGCCTCAGCCGTGCTCTGCAATTGGCAACACTTCGGTGCAAACCACGCCGTGCCATTTGTATGAATTCGTGGGCGCATTATTAAGTAGTGACTGGTTCATTCAGAAAGCAGATTCTACTAGACGAACGCAATGCGAAGGATAGAACCACTACGTCTCAGCCCCGGGATACAATCAAACGTCTTATGTTCGCCATGCACTAAACTGACGCCTTCCAGCAAGAAGTGTGCAATCTACCACGCCTTACGCGGACTACACAGTGGTCATTATTTGCGTTCAACTATGTTTAGAATACTGGCCAAGAAATCAACGCAAAATTTTACTCAGCATCTCTTGCCATATAACGTCGGCAAGATTCTGGGTGAGCCAGTGCAGCCGAACACCAACAAGCATAATGCTCAGTTTCCTACGGCCGCAGACGGCGTATATGCCGCTTCGCAATCTCCATCGCAGTGGCGCAAAATCCTTCGGAAGGCAATTACGAGTATGGAAGGTCCACGGTAAGCTTATCCAGGTGAGGCAGCCTATAGATCATCATGTGACATTGAGCTGCATAAGATGTGATGAGGAACTGCAGCGTACTGCACAATTCGCAGTACGAGCTGGACGTTTTACTAAGAAAGAAACTGTAAGTAGTGCAGGCGGGCGCTCACTGGACGCAGCAATTCAAATTTGTTTTCCGGAAGTCGGCCTCCGTGCATAAAACGGCCGTACTACACGAACTCCACATTTTGGAATGCCACAGAAGTCAGCATTACATGGCATTCCAGAACATGCAGTACAAGTGGAATTTTTAATAGGCTACTGCACCCATTGGACGTCCGCACCTGTTTCTGGAAACACAAGCAAGTGTGTATTACATACATGAATCTATCTCCCTCTCAGTTTGCACCACGTGAAGGTACTCACAGCAAAGAATATGCACCAGGACGGCTGAAAGTTTTTAGCACTATGAGTACCATTTGCAGCGATGAAACTCGGATCGAAGCTGATATGAGCTCCGTGGCATTCGTGTTTTGAACGGCTCCAATGAATATGTTGCACGCCGAGAGCTGCTCGAGGTGATTACCAGTCATTTAGTGACCAATATTGGCAGAGGACAGATACAAGCTGGTCGTCATGCTATAACACAATTTGCAACAATTCTTAAACCCGTAAACCATCATCAAGACCGAAACCACAAAATACTGTTAGCTTCTGACTTTGTTTATCATCTCCAAATGCTTGTTCTCAGCTTTCCGTTCGTCCGTTATACTGTGTAGTCCAGGTGGCACGTTTAAGAAATCCGCACGGTGCAGTTGCATGGCGTTACTGGCTTAGGGCGATGTCCATCAAACGTATTCCCTTCGGCTGTAACAATAAACTAACAAGAGCTTGTACACATCAATCCATTTAGTTCAAGGGCGAACTCGGTAAGATTCCCCACTTTCCTATTGGTCTCAATCGCCGAGCCGTACATATTTTGGCTCGTGCTCCTTTTGCCGTCGAGACTTGCTTTATCCACGATTGTGACGAGTTTAATGTTAACGTCTGGTTCTGGGTTGGTGGAACAGCTTTCCAGTGGCTCAGAACTCAAGATGGCACGCAACGTTCCTCTTTCGGAACCACTTTCTGCGCTGTCTCCCGCCTTCGCGTTTTTTAGCCAAAAGAATAGGAATCCGACACTCGAACCGAGCTCCACGATAACGCGGGTATTAGAGCGGTTTCTATCGTTGACCTTGGACTTATTGACATCTCTAGCGGTTCCAGAGACTTTCTTGGCCTTCTAGTTGACACCATACATCCGACATGACTTGAGATCGGAATTCATAAGGCGAGCGCGAGTATGAAGTCGCGATCCGACGATGCGACGGGGGTCGAAAGTGAAAGACAGGGTTTTTGAAAATTGAGGACTCTCCGGGATATTCGGTGGAACCCGCGCTCCTACTCTCGGTGAACTTGGACAGCTCTAGCCTGCCCGAATTGTCAACACTAGTGGGCGTCGCTTGCGTAAAAAGCAGAAGTTAAAAGTAATTCCCGATGGCTTTGTATTTCGACTTGAAAGTTGCCCACATATGAGGCGATGTGGTCTCGTATGAGACCAAATGTCCAATAGACACTAGTGTTTGCAGAAGCAACGACTATCTGCTTAATTGGCTTAATGAGTCCATTTGTCGATGGTCTGCGCCGGACTTATACCGCATGAGGCCAAATGTCCAGTAGATGCTGTTCTACTGGACTCTCCACGTACAGTACTCGTCGGTTGGAGTTTTCGAGAGCTGGCAACTGACAGTGTAAACTCGCAAAGTACGGCCGCAATGGACTTGTTATGTTGTTTTCAATATTTTCTGAGCTATACGTGAACTGCCCAATCAGCACTGAAATATTTGCTTTCCAACAAATGGGCATATGCCAGCTGTAGGCGAGAAACTGAGACGGCACAGACGAGCCAGTAGAAATCGAGATGGGGGAGGCGGTAGCCAACCATATGCGCCCACCATTTCTTTCGAGTTGCGCACGACAACGTTGCGTGGCTGGGCACCGCGCTCGCCTCCACAGCGCACAGACAGGTTATGTAGTGGTGTGGAGGGGTGTGGCCCGTAGTGCACGTTCGTCTTCCAGGCCTTCCTCCCAGAGTCTTCATCCCTTTCCCTGTCTCGCCTCGCTCCGTTCTCACTGACGGCCTCGCAGTAATCTAGTCTTGTTCGTCAGCGTTGGGAACGGTTTCCTCTCGCCTTGCTTATTGACTCGCCTCTGCTTCCGCATTTTTTTCCGACTAATCACCATTGTCGAGATAGCTTCGACTCTTTGCTTTCTGTCGCAAGCTTTGGCAAGAATTCCTTGTTTGCCTCGCTGTGTTCCGGTCTCCTCAACTGAACCCGGTATCCTCTCGCTTGTTGAACGAGGCGCCTTTTTTCTCCCGCTCTAGCAACTGACACTGTGAATTGCTGCCCCTGCTTTTGACAAGGTCTTACGGGAAACTTGTTCTGAGAGAGTGTCGTCCTCCTCCCAGACGTCTGAGCATCCGAGACTACCTGATCTGTGAGACTGCTCTCCCCTCAATCGAGCTCCTTTTGGTTTTTAAGGCCTAAATCAAGGTGCTGTACATTGACAGAGCAACTTCTGGCGTGACACCTTCCCAACTGCAGGTTTCGGGGAGCGAAAGGTAGTGCAGCGGCTCTGCTGTTTGTGATATCGCCCGCTAAAGGAGAAAGTGGTGTGTTCCGTTGTTCTGTTTCCGGGCGGAAGGTTGTCGTGTGTGCACATTTCGGATTCTATTCGGCTGCGAGCTACTGATACTAAAAGAGGTGGGTAAGTGCGCTCCTGTCATGGCCCACTCCTCTCCGTCTGCTGCGAGACTCCGTCTCATGACAGACCTCAAGCTGATGCGTCAAGAGCCCCCGGAGGGGTGTAGTGCAAGTCCATTAAGTGATGAAAATCTATTTGTTTGGGGTGCAACGATTTTTGGGCCTCCGGAAACACCGTGGGAAGGTGGAGTGTACAGTCTGCGTCTTACATTCAACGAGCAGTATCCCGAAAAGCCGCCGAGAGTGCGCTTTACTGCCGAAATGTTTCACCCCAACGTGTACACCGACGGCACTCTATGTCTGGACATCATTCAGGACAAGTGGTCGCCAATCTATACTGTCAACACAATCCTTACGTCCATACAATCTCTGTTGACCGATCCAAACCCCTCGAGCCCAGCTAATCCTGAAGCTGCGCAGTTGTACAACGCCGACAGGAACGCATACAAGAAGAAGGTTCGTCGGTGCGCGGCCAAGAGTGTGGAGTGCTAGTATTGCATTTGTGGTGAGCATCAGTGTAGGCATCTTTGCCCAACTGGGTGACGGCTTCTGATCCCAAAATTGGCTGGTGTGTACTTTGTGGGTTCTTGTAGGGCTTTGTTTCGCAGATTGGAGTTTCTTGGTCGGGAGACTTTAGCGACAGGCAGGATCGCGACGGTGTACAAGATATGCTTTGGAACATGACATGCACACAATAACGGGTGTATGTTGATGTCCAGCTGCGACTGCGATGCGAAAGCTTCCGGAGTGTATGTTGTGAGTTGATGGGTTTGGGTGGATTCTGATTCAGTGATAAGGGAAGTAGTGAGAAGGGGGGTAGTGAGAAGATTTCCCCAAAGTGAAATGTTGGATGCTTTGGGTCAACACCACGCGAGGTACCCGAGTGCACCATCCGTTGGAGACTTGGGTTGGAGACTCTGGACGGTGTGATGTAGAAGTATAAAGCGGTTCGCATCTCTCTCTCGACCGAGAGCTGCGTTGTAAAAATGTCAAGCCACGAGTAGTTTTCCTTTGTGTCTGTAGATGCAGCTCTGTGAAGTTTCGAATGTGAAACTAGGAGCATGTTTTCAGTTGGTGTAACAGAATAAACCCTCTATTTGTTTGTAGCGTACTTAGCGTGCGTATATCTACTTGCCTTGTCAAATGGTCTCTAGACACTTCCCCGTCCACCGGTCCGTGCAACCCAGAAACGAAGAAACAAAACACAGTATACTAACAAAGCAAACACAGTTCAGATGTTCTTCAAAAGCCCTCTAACAACGTACGCAGTGCAGAAAAACACCGAGGACAAGAAAAGAATCCAATATCGTCCCAGAAAGCGAATGTCTGGAACAAAACCCAGTCGTGGCTCCAGACTGAGAGCAAGTCTGTAGAGCCAGAGCACAACGAATTCATTTTCCGAATCCGATATCGGCAGATCCCACACTCCTCCAAGAAATGGCACATCCTTTCGCAACCCCCCTTGCAGAAAAGACAACCTCCTTTCCGTCAGTCGACTACGTCCACCCGGTGCCCCACCACCGGCGGATCCCGACACCATATTGACAACCCCCGCCACTGTTCCGCCACTCATGCCCACGATCTCCGAAATCCCACCCAGCACCCCCGTATTCTCCACACGCACACCCACGCCCGCAGCCAGAGCGCCCAAATAATTTCGTTCTCGTTTTCCTCTCTTCGTCTCCCCCTCCACCTTGTAGGTCCGCAATGCACTGAGACTATTCCTCAACTGGTCCGCCACATCCTCGTCCCGCCCACCAGCCCCGCCCCCCCGTCCTCCCCCAACCTTTGCCGACGTGATGGCATCGGCCACGTGCCCCAGCGCCCTCGACCCGTCCAGCTCCCTCGCCAGCTTCATTTCTGCCGCCTTCATCACCACCAACCTCACCAACTCCTCATCCACCGCCCGTTGCCTCCCCTTCAGCGCCGCGCGCCACTGGGCCTCCTTCACCTCTGTACAATTCCCCGGCGAGCCCGTCGGGGACGCCAACGCATTGATCGACTGCAGCCGTGACGTGAGCGCCGCCGCCATGGACCCTCCCCCGCTGCGTCGTGCCGCTGTCGCCGTCGCCGCCGACTCCGCCGCCCGCACCTTTGGAAACAAAGCCTGGCGCAGCGCCTCCCGCTGGGACGCCTTCCACGGCGCCATCCACAAGGCCAGTGCCCGCAGATAGATCACCAGCGGACTGTAATACTCAAGGGGATCATAGTGAGCCAAGATGCCCTGCAGCATTGTCTCTGCCGCCCGATACACCAGCGAGGTATGCGTCTGGGCGCGCCACTCTACCACCTCGGGGATGCACCCAGGCTCGTAGACGACCGAGCGGTCAAGGTGGTCCGGATGGGACGGGGCCCACGTGAGGAGGAGCGTGAGGACGGCGTCGGCGGTGGAGGCAGAGGCGAGAGGGCGCTCCAGATGCGGGCGGGCCGTGGCCCAGGGCAGAAACCAATAGTCGAGGCAGGTGGCGAGAAAGATGCTGCCAAGGTCGACGCGGGCGGTTGCATTGAGCGTGCCCGCGTAGGCTGCGATGAGCTGGTTGTACAGGGCGCGACGCGAGGGGAGCGAGGTGGAGCGGCGCTGGCGCTTGAGGCCCGGCGGCTGGGTCCACTTCCTGGTCGGCGAGGCCACCATGCAGACGTAGAGATAGTCGAGCGGGGAGAGGTAGACGACGTCGTCGGCAGGGTCGCGCAGGGCCGACACGAGAAACGGGGCCAGAAAGGACTGGCCTTTGCGCACCGACTTGGTGATGGCGTGCACAGCCCCGTCGCGCAGGGCACTGTCGGTGACGGACGGCAGGCCTGCACGCGGAAACTCAAAGCGCATGTCCGTCTGGATGTGCAACGGTGCACTCCTCTGCGGGGAATGCACGTCGCAGAAGCGATGCACCGGACCGCCCGGGAGGAGGAGACGCAGAATGGCGTCACGGTCGCGATGCGGATACTCGGCGACGGTCTCGAGCCAGCCGAGGCCCGCGGTGAAACCAAAGAGACGCAGCATGAGGACGGGGAGAAAGTGATACACGGTGCGGGCGTCCTCGACGTGCTCCAGACTGCGGTCGATGATGGTGCAGAGGTGGGCAGAGGTGGCCTCGGTGGGCGGACGTGGATCTCTGGAGCGCTCCTCCAGGGTGTACGGGTCGACGTCAAAGATGGAGGCAAGCTCGGCGCGGAGGCCGCGACGCAGCGTGCCCATAGCTGGGAACAAGGCAAGCGGGTGGAGAGGAGGAACAAGTCAGTAGCGCCCCCGAAAGAGGTGAACAACGGGTTGATGTCGTTGGGGAGGGTTGCGCAGGATGCACCGGTCTTGTTCTGTGTTCTGTGTTCTGTGTTGTTTTGTTCTCTTTTTTTTTTTTTTTTTCCGCTTCGATTCGTGTTGAAGAATCACGAAACGTCTGAGAGCCAACGAGCGCGCGGCAGAAAGGAAAACTAAGACGCGGCAAAAAAAAAGCACCACTCACGAATACACGTTTCCTACAGTATTACTGTACTGTTGCCTAGCCACAGTAGATGGAGCGAGAGTGAGAGGGAGGGAGAGGCCAAGGAGAAAGTGGGCACGTGTGTAACGTGGACAGCGTGCGCACATCCAATTGGCCTCAAACCTCTGTGATCCGCTCACGACCACAGCACAGCCACCGATGATGCTGCACCCACTGGGCACATCCCGCATCCGCATCCGCATCCGCATCCGCATCCGCATCCGCATCCGCATCGCCGCTTGTTGTCCCGTCGTCTTTGCCATCTTTTGTTTATACCGAAAAACAAGAAAAAAAAAGGCGCAAAACAAAAAACAACATCTAAAACACTCACACAATATCAAAAACAACAACAAAAAAACCATTTCACTCCTCTCACTCCTCTCACTCCTCTCACTCCTCTCAACCCCCACACCCCACCCACACCGCATCCCCTGCAAACTATATACTGTACCTAACCGCTCTCTCCTCTCTCCTCTCTCCTCCCCTCATACAAACTCTTTTACCCTCCTTCTCCTCATCAACATGCAGTTACGCATGCCCACCCCCCCCCCCCCCTCCCCTCTCTACACCTATCTTT
>JAUKWC010073716.1:0-32625 GCA_032356245.1 Endocladia muricata
TCGCGGTATGAGTTGGATGTTTTCCTAGGAGATAAATTGCGAGTAGTAGATGCGGGCGTTCATTGGACGTGGCAATTCAATATAAGTTATTTACTGAAGTCAGCGTACATGCGAAAAACCACCGTACTACACGACCTCCACATTGTGAAGTGCCACGGAAGTCAGCATTCCATGGCATTCGAAAGTGTGCAGTACGGCTGGAAGGTTTACTAGGGTACTGCATCCAGTGGACGTCCACATCCATCTCCGGAAACACAGACATTACATATACCGTCCAAGGACTGGAGGGTTTTGGCGCTATCTATACACGTCCAGTAGCATGATCGGCCAACCCCGCACTGACCGTTCCGAAACCAGGGAAAGAAGATTTTGGCTTACAGTGGACCCGCCAGGTCCGAACTCACAGACGGAACCTTCAGTATTGTACGCTCTACGCCGCACCTGGATTCGCAACTGCAAGGTACCGAGAGAAGTACAGTACTCGCCAACTTGGATATGGCTCATGCACATTGGCAGGTGCCTCTCGACAAATCATATCAAGAACTGTTGTCGATCCAATCTCCCTTACGATCGTGCTTCTCTACACGGATACTCCAAGGAAGCACCGATGCAAGAAATCATATTCAATCGGTTATGCATGCAGCATTTCAACCTCGCCTCCCATCTTCGACGCAGTGGCTCGACGATTTTCTCCTGCACGCGCCAAGCAAGAGGGAACTTTTGGACAATATAGAAATCTCTCTGATGGTTTGTGCCGCCTATAACGTTAAGGTACACGCAGCCAAGTCCAAGATGTTTCTGAAGGAAGTGAGGATTTGCGGACAAATTGTTTCTGCTAGCGGCGTGCGTTTCAATCCCCGTCACGTTGATGCTCCCCTTACAATAAAACCCCCGTGGATGGCAAGCGATCTCCAACAGCTCTTGTGTACAGCAAACCGGATAGGGAAGTCAGTCCCGACGTACTCCTCGCTGGTTGCACCTCTTCAAACACTGGTAGAAAACCTGTCCCACAAGATTGCAAGTCGAACTAAGCGTTCTGTCTCGAAGGTTTCGCTAAAAAGCATTTAAGGCACAAAGCACTCAAATGCTTTCGACAATCTGAAATCTCACATTGCTTCTTCAATCCAACTTGCAAACCGAAAGCAGAACAGTTCTCTTTATCTATACACAGATGATTCTGACACTCAGTGGTCTGCCATTTTGACGCAAGTCCCTACATGCGATATGAAACGTGAAATGTAGAACCAGTCGCATGAACCCCTTGCTTTCCTGTCTGGCACGTTCAGCGGGTCATCTGATGGTTGCAGCGTCCCCGAAAAAGAATGTTTCGCAGTGGTAGAGTCAATGCAAAGAATGGACGACATTGTGACCGAGAGAGAAGTTGCAATCTTCACCGACAATGCAAATCTTGTCTATCTGTATGTGCCATTTGGGAAGAATCCCGGAATTGCCAAACACACTACAAGCAAGCTAATGCGCAGGGCCTTTAAATCCATTTCTTTCCGATATGTGATAGAACATCTGGCGGGTGACCGAAATATGTCGGCAGATAAGCTCACCAGGTGGGTAGTCAACCCAAAGCCATCCGTGAATACAACAAATGTACCGAGCATCAAAGCTGTGCTCCTTGCACCTATAACACCCCACCTTTACTGGGACCTCGACTGGCCAAACTTGTTGGATATCAGGAGGGCGTAGAACGGCTCCGACAGACCTCCGAAGCGATTCTTCTTCAAAGATTGGGTATAGAGAGATAAGAATGATGTTTTCTGGATTCTGGATCGCAAGGAATTACTGAAGCGTCGAATATTGGTAGCGGGGCACACAGGTCTTGGTGGACATCGCGGATATCGCGGATATCGGAGCACCCGGACCGCAGTAAGAAAGCATTTCTGGTGGGAACTCTACTGCGTGATGTGGAAACGTTTGTGAAGTCATGCATTCATTGCGTGGCGGCTGCGAGTAGCGATACGGCCCCGCGTCCTCTTGGATATGCTCTACAGGCGTTGAAAGCAAAAGATATTATTCGTTTGACTACTGCTATATGATGCCGTCAGAAACTGGCTCTGAATACGTTCTCATTATAAACGATGACCTAAGTGGCTACACATGGCTAGTGCCCGCAGCCCATGCAGATGCAGGGACAACAGCGGACGCGCTGTTGTCACGGTTCTCCGCGTTTGTCACAGTGCATTGGATACCCGACAGAGGCACGCACTTCAAAAACGAATTCGTACGGTCGTTACATAAACGAACAACTGGATCTCACCTTTTTACTCTCGCATACTGCCTGTGGTCACACGGCAGTGTCGAGGTCGTGTGTCAGGAACTCCTGCGAGCGGTTAGAGCGTTGGTATCAGAGTTTCAACTACCTGCTAGTACTTGGCTGTCGGTGATTCCTGTTGTACAGTGAATCCCGAACAATACGCCATTGAAGGGGTTGAATGATCTATTCGCGCTGACCGCTTTTACTGGGCTCCGTCAAGATACGCCTCTGCTGTCCATCAAAGCGGTGATCGCAAGCAACGTAAAAGTGAAAGGGATAAAGGGATATCCGAAGCAAGAGCTCTGAAAGCAATTTATGTGCACCGTGTCTCAAGCAGTCTCGACAATATGATCAAGAATTCGCTGAGACATCCTCGGAAAGAAGGAAAAAGGAGCTGGCATGTCACAATGCCCGGACAGAGATAAGCCCTTCAAATTTTTCCACAGGTGATTTCGTACTGCGCCGTGAGTTCGGTACTTGAAATGGTCGCAAGCCTGCAATACTGTGGTGTTGTCTATTCTCAGTTACAGATTTCCGTTCAGAATGTGTTTCCGAAGTTGAAAACATCCTATCCTGCAAACGCGAGGATATGCATGAACGAGGACTTGAATATTTCAGAAATAGGGCATTTAAGGTCCCAGAAGAGGTAAAGAACCATCTAGCCTACCAATCCGGTGAGCTTCTCCTCGTCACAAAGTTCTGTGCTATTCGTTTGCACAACGGAGAAATCGAATTGCTCACGAGCTGGATGGATTTGGAAATGAGGAGAACGACTGGTGCCAACTCAGTGCTGTGGTCGAAGATGTCCCTGTCCTCGTCACAGACTTTCTTGACGAAATCACAAAACCAGGTACCCCTCGCCAGCATGCCTTCGCTGCGTCGGCGTGAACGAGGAATGTGAGACTCGTCTTCGTCTCTGAGATTGTCTCATGGGGCACTGTTGCTACATCACGCCAACCTATTCAAGAGCAAAGGAAGCGCTTGAATTATAGAAGCGCTTTCGCGAGGCGACTACAGTGAGTCGGGTGACAGAGCACTCACCTCAACCCCTCCCACGGTACGTGGGAGCAGTTCCTTCCTTGGTAGCAGGACAGAAGTACGTCTGTGCGGATTGCGCACGCGCCTGGGTAACAGGTAGACGTAAGAAAGGTGAGACATAGTTTATCATAATACAGTATGTATTTATTGTTATCCGCTTGGGCGCCGTGACAATTGTACTGTATTCTAATCTGTAGGTAGGCGGTACGCCTACCATTGTTTAGGTCAAACAGTACCTGGGCTCGCTATACTGTACAATGTGATGGGCACGTGCCATTGCACCAGACTGGAGCCGCCCAGAATAAAACTCCTCAGGATAGCGTCGGCCACGCTGACTGAGGGGGTCCCAGGCATCTGGGGTGCCCACCATCTTGCCGAGAGCGACGCGAGGAGAACTACGGAAACCGCGACCAGTGCTACTTCCTTTCGGCGCACACAACGACAACCAACACTGACATAGTCGTGACGGAAGGCCCTGTCCAATGGACACGAAGTATTTGCAAACGCGATGACTACTGTATCTGCTTGATACGGCTACTACTGTACACACGCAGCACCCACCCAACCCCCGCATCCCCAAAGCTCCGTCATCATCCATGACTCATTACCCGAATCCCTCGCCCGCATGCCCTGCTGCGCCATACTGCAGCTTCGATTCTTATAGGTACCGTCACTTGCTGTCCTGCCGAAAAACCTACACTCGCCTTCCCTTCCCACTGCACCCCGCTTGCGCGTGTATGCACCGGCGCGTGATGCGCACTCTGCACGCACGCAAGAGACGTTGATTTGGGTGGCAATATGAGATGGTGTCCAGCTCCAAGCGGTAGCCCATATGCACGGGGGGCGTTCTATCAGTGCGCGCCACACGTTGGGCAGAGGGCGTCTGCAGTGCCGCTGAGGCTACCCATCGTGTAGGTAGGGAGGGACTGGTAACGTGCGTGGAGTATGCACTGCGGGTACCGCTCCGCATACAGGCCGTCGTGCCACGTAGGCGGTCTGATGCTGTGGCGCAGGCTGTGAAGGCAGGATCCGACATAGTGCCTCAAGGAACTCAACACCTCAGGAAACCACCCCCACCATCACACACTAATCGTTCCCTCACGCCCACGCAGCGAGCAGATGCCTTCTTGACCGCATCCTGTGCACCACTTGCGAGCGGGCAGCCTCCTGCCCGTACCCCCTCTCCCTTCCCCTCGCTGTTACCTTGTCGTTCCAAGGGCACTTTTTTAGCGTCTCACGCGTGCAACGAAGTGGACCAGCCTCCCCCCGCCCCGCCCCACCCACCCACCCCCTCATCATGTAGTCTGACCACGACCTGAACGCCTATTCTCCGGCACAGTGCGACGTCGGCTGACTGGTCTTCTGCTACGACGATCAATCTCACTCCAAACCACCCTAGTGTACCAGGCGCAACCTGTCACTCTACCGCCACACCGTAGGCGCCAATCCGTTCGCACACTGCATAAGCCAAACTCTGTCGGTAGCTCTAGTATAACTCAAGCTACCTACCCGTATCCAGCCCGCGCCAAGCCGCGCCTCCCCGACCTCTCAAAGCCGTTTGCATACCTCAACGCTTATGGGTGACAAGTCGACGCGGTGTCAGCTTTTGCCCATTCCGCATGCAGATCGGCATCGTGCATCGCGCGTACCGCGGAGCAGCGCCCAGGTCACACTTACTTCAAGAACCCCAACCTCCCGCTGGTAAAGGCAACCAATATTCTTGTGCGACGTCCCGATGTCAAGCAACACAGCCTGCCAAGATTCCCTACCGCGCACAAGCCCCCATATGCCTCGATGCAAGCAATCCGCCAGTACTTGCGTGGGACCAGGTGCACTACGGGTTTCTGAAGCGCCGAAGGCCTGCGCGCACGTCGCTCCCTGAGTGGCGCTGTCCTACACAACACGGTCACAACTCTGAACTGAGCTCTGTCACCGCAGCACTTGCACCTCTACCTTCCCCCTCCCCCCCCCCCATTCCCTCGCCCGGGCCGTGGGTACGGTGAGTTGGTGAATGCGTCTCGTATTACGCGTTTGCAACAGGCAGACAGGAAAGTGGCAAAGATGCGGGGTGATGAGACGAGACGAGACGAGGTAGGGGGTTTCGGGTGCAGGGCGAGGGATGGACGAGGACGGGGTAGTGGGATGTGTGTGTTGCGGCAGACGTCGAGGTGGGGCCCGTTCGATTGACGGGCTCTATAGGTATTGTCGACGTTTCGGAGAGTCGTCCCTCGCAGTTGCACGTGGGGGGAGGGCGGGCAAGGAATGCCTCACACGTGTTCATATTGCTGTACACGTGTACTTGTTTCCCGAAATTGCACCGTTTTCAACTGCTTTTCTGCCGCCTTTCGTTTGAACTGGTTTCTGTCAACTGACTGAATGAAAACGACAAAAGTATGGAGCCGCGCCCGCGTACTGCACTGTATGTTTCCGATTTACAGTTTTTAAGTTCAGTACAGTACGGTACAGGACGGTATATAAGGGAGCTTCCTTCGAGCTTTCCAAAATCAAAAAACAAAAAGGCTTCACAACACAGAAACACAGTTACGTGTTTGCGTACGAAACACCCCCGCCACGCTACAGGACTAAATGTACTGTCGTGACGTGTCCTGTGCTGCAGTAGCCCGAGAGAAATCACGTGCGGCAGGCAGTTCATAGGCGTAAGATTGAAAATCGTACGCACATCATTCAACCTATACGATCACGCACACGCACAGCCAGAACTGTGTGCACACCTTTCCTAGTTCATATTCAAACTGTAATGCATATCCGCGACCCTTCTGCGGCCACGAGGTACGCTGGCTGGGATTGGTTTCAACACTCCAAATTCAAGAAACCACAACCCTTGTACATACAAGCACATACTGCCCGACCTACTGTACAGTACACACATGTCTTGTTCTTCCCGTTCTTCAGAGTGGCAGTCTTTCCCCCCCCGACGAGCCACCGGCAAACCTGTCAATACTTTCGCCTCCAGTCCCTATTTTGCATATGCTATGCTCGTCTATTTTTACACCCGGTTCATTCCGCTTCATTGGAAGCGAGTCTCGAGGAGAACGCGTGCACCTTGCGCTACACACCACTCTTTCCTTTTGCACTCTACACCACGAACAACCCGCATTCTCATAGCCCGTTTCCTACCGTCATCTTTACCTTGCCTCTGCCGAAACACCCCTCCACATAAAATGTGCACCACAAAATGAGTCGCAATCACTTTTTCTCCGGCTTTCTCTCTCTCTCTCTCCCTCTCTCGTCCTCCCTCTCTCCCTCTCTCCCTCTCTCGTCCTCCCTCCCTCCCTATCTCTCGCTCACTTCCTCTCACGCAAACGACTACTCCTGTACTGTACGCCTTTCCGATCCACCCACCATCTGCAGACCTCCCACGTGGTGCTAACTGCGCATCTCGATGTACTACAATGCAACTGCACATTGTAACAAAAACAAGATAACAATATCCGTGCCGCCTCATCTCACTCTCGCAAAATCGCACGTGCACAACCACGACACCTTCTGCACATCACCGCATCGGGAGTCGACCATGAATTCGCACCACCATCATAAACATGTAGCCTTTTCATCTCATCACAGCTCGTGCTTTCCTGCCGAGCCCAACGCAGGCGGTAGCCCCCCTTTATCAAAGCAATCCATACCTGCTCTTTCCCTACATCCCTGCGCCAACCACAGACCACCCCTCGATACACCTCTGCTAGGATCCTCCCCGCCATGCTTCGAGCGTTGAATCTCATCCTGTTCCTCGCCATCTCCACCGCGCCATCGCTTGCTTCCAACCCTGTGAGACGTGCGCCCTTCACCGGGAACCGCCAAGTGCACATCCACCGCTATGCACGCATCCCCGACTGGCGAGGTGCCCCCCCCAAGCTGATCTCCATCACCCCCCGTTACCGGTCCCTCTTTGTCTGCACAAGCACCAGCGGCGGCCGCATCTACGAGATCAACTCGCAGCGTGAGGTGAGTCTGTGGTTTGACGTCGCGCGCGCCATGAGAGCCGCCACGGGTCGCCCGATGGACTTTACGAGTGGCATGCATGGAGGGCTGCGTGCTGTCGCTTTCCATCCAGACTTTTCTCGGAATGGGCTCTTTTACGTCAGTGTCATGGAGGTGAGGAGAGCCCCGGCGAGCAGGTTCCAGTACTTTTCCAGGCCAGACACAGATCTCATCACCGCGGATAGTGTGGTTGTTGAGTGGAAGTTGAACAGGACGACGTGGCGAGTCGATCTGGGTAGCTACCGGCAGGTTATCCGCATTGGTATGCCGAGGTACGACCATCCGATCAAGCAGATTGTGTTCAGAGGTAATTTGCTTTATATCTCGCATGGTGATGGGTCGCTGCAGTCGGCGACTACGGGCGGCGGGCAGGCGAATGATGGGCTGGGGAAGATCCTTCGTATCAACCCACTGCGGTCTGGATCCAGGGCATATACAGTTCCACGCTCCAATCCATTTGTGGGTAGTCCCCGATACAAGGACGAAATCTTCGCTGTCGGATTCCGCAATCCGCACAATATGTGCTTTAGCAACGCGGGTGAACTCTTTGTGACGGACGCCGGGCGCGACAACGTGGAGGAAGTAAACATTGTCAAGGCCGGCGGCAATTACGGTTGGTCTCTCCGCGAGGGTGCGTTTGTCCACAAGGAGATTGGTGGGATCGGGACTGGAGTCGGCCCGCTTCCGCCAGATGACGCCGAGCTCGGGCTCAGATACCCCAACGTGGTTGTGGGTCACCAAGGACCGTTAGGGGCGGGGTTTGTGGGTCAGGCTCTAGCCGGAGCGTGTCCTGTGGAGAATGGATCACCGCTCAATGGAGTGTTTATGTACGCAAACTTCCCTGAGGATGGGCAATTATACTACTCGTACCTTAGGGATATGCGCGGGGCGCGCGTGACGGGACCGCCAGCGCAACTCACGCAAGCAAAGACGTACAAGGCTAGAGTTTATTTTGACCATGACAACGATGCGAGTACACCACCGCTCAGCATGGCGAATATGCGGGAGGTGGTGAGGAGAGAACCAGGATACCACGATAGGAAGAGGGCGGATATTCGCTTTGGACGGAATCTAGAGGGGGTTATATATGTGACGAGCAAGCAATCCGGTTGGGTGTACGAGATTACGTCGACTAGACCTGGGTCAAGAGTATAGGGGCAACATACATACCCTTGGAACTGTACGAGGTAACTATTTTCGGGAATCATCAAGTAAGGGATCAGGGAAATCAATGTTCTTGTGCCGGTTCGCGGAGTTAGTTCTCGGATGCACTGGTCTAATTGGGAAGCCAGGTCGGTCCGCAACTATCTTTACTTCCGTTGAAAGCGCGAAGGTATGTTACATGTATCGTAGGGGGGGTCCCCTTGTTTACTGGAACCAAACAATGAAATTATGTAGCAATTGCGATATGAAGCTCAAGTCAAGAGCATGGGGAGGAGAGCCTCGAGCTCAGAACTCTTTTTTGCTGCAAACCAACCATGCCGAGAGTTCGAGTCCCATACCTGCAAGCTTGAATAGCCCCGCCTTTTGCAGTCTGCGATCCTCAATTGGTGGAGCTATTGCGTCATACACGTACTGGGGATAGTTGCAAATTATTTCAGGGCAGCAAGGTATTCTCCATGTCCGACGTAGTCTAGTCTGTTTTCTACGTACTGCTCCAGACTGTTAGCAGAAAAGAGACGTCACCAAACTCTCTCGCAATGTGTTCATGACTGCAGTTTGAGCTACGAGTATGTTGTGCTCATAAGATCGAGACGCATTTGCACAGATCATGTTTCTATTCGAACTGGGATTAGGTGCTCCTGCAAATGTCCAGGGCACACCACCGCCCCAATTTTAAGTGAAGTCTACTGGGTGCTGCTGTTGCATCTTCAAAATTTCGAACTGTGCGAGTGAAAGCTCCTTAGACTCACTCTGGCAACAACTCTCACACATCATCCCAGCAAACTCAGGAAGTTTATCTGCTAAGATCTCTCAGATCCAGGGAATCAGTCTTACACGGCACCGACAGGTGGAATAGAAACATTGCCTCCTGTCCGAAGCAGAAGGCAGGGATTCAATCTTGTGTTGGTATGAACTTCATGAGGACAGAACAATCTACGCGTTAGGAGTTACAGTCGTCTCCTTAGACATGCTTACAGTGAGAAAGTCTACATGGAGTCAGAATCAGCTCAAATAAGAAAACTGAAGATCTTGCGCGAACTGGACAGCCGCCTGTGTGTTTCAAAACAGTGCCGACAGGCCGGAAATTTGTTCCAAAAATCGGCATTTACTGTAATCCCGCTTGGGTCACTGACGAATGGCGTTGCTGCGGGGTGCAGTCCACGAATCAAGCTTGGGACTGAAGACTTTCACAGCGGGGCTTGTCTCTGGCGAGGATACCTCCGACTGTCTATTGTACTAGTGTCTATTGAAAACCTGGCCTCAAACAGGGCCAACTTTCAAGTCGAAATATTATATAATTGCAAATTGTTTTATTAATTACTTTCGCCCGAACGAAATCTTCTAGCGATAACAACTCGGACAGGTTAGAGCCGTCGAAATTCATCGGGAGCAGAAGTGATAATTCAGCCGTATATGGCTTACAAGTCGCCGAGTATTCCAAAACCATATCTCCCACTTCTCAACCCCAACCCATTGCTGCATCCCGGGTTCATACTCACGTTCGCTTTACATTTCCCGACCTCAAGTGGTGAGGAAAGTCTAGTGCCGTCTGCAACACCAACAAACTGCCAAGAGCCGTCAGAGGCATCAATAGATCCTACAGCATAGATGAGTGTCACGAACCTCCACATCTGATAAAAGCTTCCCGATCGAGTCAGTTTCGCTTCACTATGACTGCTAAAAGAGACCACAAGAGGGGTTTGGTGAGAAAGCTGCTGAAGGAGGAGTCCCAGCTGCTTTTCAGAGTCTAGAACAAACAACAACTCAGTGCAATGGTTTACAAATGGATTCCATCACACCCATAAATGGAGAAAATGGCGATTGTATACGTTCTGTAAGTCAGAGTGTATGTGGAACAGTCGCTGAAATAAATAGTACGGTGTGGAAACGTATAGAGGCCGCTCTAAATTGCATTACTTGAACGTCTCCGTCAGTGCAAAGATGTAAAAATTCAGTGGTTCTATCGACTAGAGTCTGCTTAAGGGTTTCTATCGTATACTGCTGACCCATCGCGACTACTTTGTCGGGATCCGGTTGCAGTGCCGTCTACCTTGGGCGGTTGGATCTCGTCAATCATAACAGCAGACGATGAGTACCTGGAGGCAGTGACCATGTTTGCAGTCTTCTACTTGCTCGGGGTTCTGTGCAAAACGGAGAGGTTTCCGCTGAGCAACTGAAGCATACTATGGAGCAGTATAGCATACAAGGTGCATTTGATACCTGCCAATTGCAATCATAATCTGCCTCCCAGACGGTTTGATCAGCTCCGCACCTGCATTACATGTACCGGAGCCGGATGTAGCACTGTTGTAATGTATCACGGATGGGATTCCGTTGGATAATTGATCTACGCGACTGATAATCGTTCGACTACAAGAATAATGCAGTCCAAGCGCTTACGCGCTCAGGAAAAACCCTCCAGACGAAACAAACTGGGAGGGAGCTGGATCTCTCTTGGGATTTCGCAGTATATATTACATGACCGAAAACTAGAAAGCTTTTCTGTAACACCAAAAGCAGGATGTAGTATCAGTGGCAACATGGTTATTCTGGAGCAGTCGCTCTCAGATAATGACTGTATCCACCAAGATTGTAAAAGTGACTACCACCTTCACACATCAGCGCTTTTTCGAATGGTCGCGCTGAGATTTCAAACTGACGGAATCTTTTGTACTGCACTCTACTTCTCATGCGTGGAAAAAACGAAACCGATTCTCGAGAATCGGCTGAAATGTCCTCCTGGCAGGTAGAAGACGATACGAGGCCGACTAACTGTTCTGCATTAACTATCCAGGCTGTCCTAGTGGTCCTCATGTATTCTGAGCGATATGGGTGCGTCTTAATCATTTCTGTCGTTACAACCTCGATTTTCGACATCAATTACCGACAAATGTGGAGATCCAGTCACTGAGACACTCATTTTGCGAGCATCAGAACAAACATACTAAAGTTTTGAGAATACTGCAGTGAAACATGCTTCTAGACCAGCAGGAACAATTACTGTGATCAGAACGAGGTTGAGTAGGAAATATGGTCGAGACTAAATCGCAGGTATGATAATTAACACCTCGATTGTTGGACCTATGTGATTTTAACTCCCGAAAGCTGTGTCTAGGATGCCGAACTACCAGGTCGCTGACTCTAAACGAGTTGTATCGCCACCTGAGCATTAGATGAGTCTGTCGTGGTAGTGATAGAGCTCCATAGGCATACAGGAGGTCCTCAACTGAAACTCCACATAACAGACTCGCCGTGGGCGATCAGTTCGGAGATCACACGCCCTCCACGATTGTAGGTCCACTATAAAGCGCACGGATAGAAAAACCAAATACGCTGTGATGATACTGTTGAATTTGTGCTGCAGAAGTACCGCCAAGCTAAAAATGATACACTCAATGATGAGCCGAGAAGTCTAGGACGTAGTTCTCACTGAAGCTTCAGTGATAGTTTTACAGATATTTACTGCGAAATTGAAAAAGGCAATAACATACTATCAAAGAAAGTACCTACATGCAGATCGGTCTGGTCAATACCGTCTTCTCGCTACCATCCTCTACGACTATCGATGCCGTTTTTCCCCCTCTATCGCGTAAAACAGCAGTTGGACACTTCCACGTCGACTTTGTACGAGTCTCGCGAGTATTTGGCTTTGTTTCTCTCCAACATCGCAAAATGTAGTTATCGCGGAGGTGGTATTCTGGAACTATCTCTGATCGGAGTAGCCTATTTTGAATTCAGTCGTCTGTACGCTCTCAACGGGGTCGAGCTCTGTAGAGTAGTTTGGAGTCGTCTACAGCAGACGAAACAAGCTTTGATTTGGCCACTTTTGTAGATCATAAGGACAGTGCGACGGTGCCCCACCTTTCCTAAAAATCTAAACCGCAGAGAGCTCCTTGGTAAATGTAACCACTTTTTCTTCCAGATTTTTGGCTGTATCGAGTCCCGTACTACCTCACCTTTCCATACCACAAGATCCGAAGGACCACTTCACACATGACATGCGGAGGCCTGTAAGCTTCTCGTCCCATTTCAGTTCCTTATACAGTAGCGTAGTTCCTCTCAGAGATCAATCTTTTTTCATGCAAGGCCGTGTGATCTACCCAGATTGATTATTTCCTCGACGGCTCTGTTTGTCTCTGTGCAATAATCATATCCCCATGTCAACCGCTTCTGCGCATCTCAACGGCGATGAATCTGATGTTGAGGTTTTACGGGCGGCGTTCGTATGATCCCATTATGCTCCAGTTGTGACTGTATAGGAGGAGTCTCCCACCCGTCGTTCCTCTCATCATATGGACGGCATCGCGGGCATTCACGATACCACTAGATCCTATACTCCTCCCTAAGCCAGCACGAGCGATTCCCCTGTGATTACGATAGGTCAGCATCGGTAGCCTTCCTGGTCCCTGCGCACTACCATACTGCTTGGGGCCGTGAAAAGAGGTAGGAGCAGCTGTCGTGGAGCGATTGGATCTCCCAGCGATGAGTGAGAACGGAAGGCGGCTCCAGGGCTGAGAAATAGTCTTGTATTTCTCAAACTGGGTGATATACATCCCTCGAGGCATCATAGCAGCGTAGCTGGTTTGTCTGCAACAACATCGGTTCCCATTTTACACGCTTTGTTAACGCTATTTAATGTATTGCTTTTGTAGTGATTTGTCAGGCAGCAAACACAGTACTGATCGATTTATTGTAGCTACCGGTATATTTCTTCGTACAGGTTTCTACTTTTGTGACTGGTGATGTCTCCCTGCACTGTCTAGTATCTGTTGTACTTTCTGCCTCATATGAGGCGAGAATTTATGCTACTTACTTTTATAGTTTCAAATATCGTCATGACCTCTGCTTACAAGCTTTGGTAGATTTATCTGAATAGAAGGCTGGCGAAGTGAAAGGTTTGAAGATCATCTACAATTTCGGTCAAGTTAAGCGTCTTTGCGAGAAAAGCCCTTCTTCAGAGCAGCAGTTTTTTTGAAATTGGATAAAAATATGTTCTCGACTTTTTCTTGTAGTGATGCTCTGACGGCATCTTTACGTCTATCTGTTTTGTCAATCGACGACAGCTTGAGAGCTCTACAAAATCTTGCTACAGAGCTATCCTTGAGGATGAATAGTGCGAATGAAGTTTTTCCTGAAAATGGCTAGGTCAATCCAGCAATGTTAGAAAACGTAGGTGAAAATATCTGATGAGCCATCTTTGTACTGTACAACTAACCAATTCCGCCTCATATGACGCTGCTGCCCGGTACAATGGACACAATGGACACTTGGGCGATGGCGACAACTGAGACGTATACATCTAGCGGAATTTGTCAAGTCGGTAGTCGGAATTAGCGTCTAACTCCACATGCTAGACAAGTCTATCAGGTATATGGAATGCTACGTTCTTCTTTCCACCACTATACAGCATGCCTGCTCTCCGAGAGAACCTGTGTGCAACATGCACTTTGTTCTGTATGGAAAAGAAAAACATAATACTGTCATGCGGAGGTTTTGTTCATGACATTCGAAAGATGCTAGTCATAGGTAAGCTAGTCGTAAGCTTTTCATGCTACTTCCTCATCTTCAATATGATTATGCATTCCATTTCACAACAAATCTGAATACTTTTCTGCATATTCAGGTGAATAAAGTTTGTTATAGGACAGCGAAAATTTTGGGTATTTCCCCGTCGACACTCACCTCCCTGGTTCACGAGCTATTCTTTTCCTCGAGATATGGATCCGGATTGTTCCACGGTTCACGACCCGATTGACAAGCAATAATTCACGCCACGCCCAACAATCCGGATGGTCATGTCAACTTAGGTTTCTGTACGATGCTGCTTGCATTCATGGCTGGCTGGATATGTTCCAATCCACTGTCTATTGGACGTTGAGTTTTGCCTCATTTGAGGTCAACTCTGGCCGCATTTCGGGCCAGCTGACCACCGAGAAACCATACAAAATATATGATACGTATGGTGAATATGCTAGTTGTTGTACGTCCAATCTATCTCATCCCCTTCTATGATCTCAAAACAAAAGGTGGCCTACACCGTTGCAGTACACCTTGCACTGCGCAAAAATTTCACTTATTTTTTCTACAGGCCACTCTGCCAGAATAGAGAACTCAAAGGCCTTCAAGTAGATATAAATAACAGCTGAAGTGGATGTTTCCTTGCTAATTTGATATCTCCGCGAAATTTAGCCTCATCTGAGGCCAGATGTCCACGAGGCACTAGCGGTATGAGCTCGCTGCCGTCGCATTACAGTCAGTGCATCAGCAGTTCTATTAGAATTGTAGTACGTTCTATTCTTCAGCAGGATTATTCAATTGAGTTGTACTCAGTATCTAGAGTCTATTGGACAGCGACTTGTGCCTCAAATGAGGTCGGCCCTGGTTTCATATGGAGTCAAAACCATGACTGCAATAAATAAATTAAATCTTCGATCTTTTATCAGATTTGAACGGTGAAGTACCTTTACCATCCACCTTGTGCTCCTTTCACGTTCAAGTAGAAAACTTTCTACAACTATGTCTACATGCGACAAGATAGTGCAGTGATCTTCGAGCTACTGGGAGAGCATCTGTCCGCAAGTTTGATTCTTCCCAAGCGCTTTTGCGCTTCAAAATTCTCTATGAGGACTCGAACGGTTCCGAAGTAGTTGTGTTTCAGGATTCCTTTAAAGGGCTCACTTGAACGGAAGAAGGCATTCGGTGACATCTGCTCAAGGGTTATTCCATAGCGATGCAACGAAAGCAAGCAAGTCTTATGACGCCAATAGAAATGTTACGGGCTTAAGAATCTTTTTCGATTTTGGTAGACATTCAGAAGCGACAACTACGATGTCAACCGGGACAGCTTACCAACGTGAGATTCAGACTTTGCTTCCGAAATTACTGAAATATTTTAAATACTATTCCTCATTTCCTTCATATTCGAAACCATGGACCTCTCGGACATGCTGCTTAGAGCAATCCCTCCCAGTTTCAGGATGACGAATATAAATATCTCCGCGAATATGTTGGAAACATCCTTACCAAATCAACTTCGATTTCTTGGTTTTCATGCAGAGAGTACAACGAGATCGATAAGCCATACTCAATGGCGATCCGTCAGAAAACAGACGTCTGCGCTTTGGGGGGGTTGGGAGGACCTCAAGCACACTATCAAAGCCCATGCTGCCATACAATGTTTCAGCTGCAGACCTCCTGCGAGCCTCCGAAGCTCAATCCACACCACCATCAATTAGCCCATCTCATAATTGGCAGTAGAAATCGTTCCAAGTCAACAATCGACTCTTTCGGCACCCCGGTTAAGGCTTCCAGGAGTCAATAATGTAGATAGCCAGTCGAGAGGTGTTGATTCTCGTTGCCCAATCTTTAACCTCGAATTTCTTTTCCAGCCATGGTCATCCTGACAGCAGCAGTTGTGCTTGTCATCCTGTGAGTATGTTCCACAGTAGCTCTCACATAATCTGGGAATGGTAATCGCAATGCTTTCCAGGTGAGGGTCCTCATCTTGGAATCTCCAACTTGCACAGAATGTATTGTCGCCAACCGAGGTTTTTCCAGTACAACTAATGAAACTGCGTCTTTCTTGTTGAACCCATATGACGGCCGTGAGGTCGGGCTTTGCAGTGGCCGCTGTGAAGTGGGAACCCTTATCAGCTAGTTCCGGTCCTAAAAGTTAGTCAACAGGTTAGCCCTTTCAGCCTGTCTCAACAACACCAGCAAACTTTAGGCTATTGTCAAGAAGCATTTCAGCAATCCCAACCGATGCGAAGTACAAGTCAGCACAGAGGACTCTCTCCCTGTGAAACGATGGTTCAACCTGACTGAGAAGTACGGATATTCTGCGGTTAAAGCCGCTCCTGGACCGTTAGTGGACATTAACATCTGCTGACAATGCCAGCTCGAGACGAATCATGATGCCGCTAATCCCACAACATACTGACTTGATTTCAAATCCATTTTCCAGCTTGCGATTGAGTGACACATAGTGTGGAATGCCAATAGAAGTCCAGCTCCCCCCTAGCCCGTACCACCTTGACAAACTTTCGTCGACACACGTGCGGTGAGACGGCTTGAGTTTCGTGGCCCGATGATCATTCACTGCATCAACGAAACCTTTGACCATATTCTGTCTTAGATCCATAATCCCAGCACTGCTTCCAGCTCCGGTACACGTAATGAAGGTGCAAAGCTGCTCGCAACGGTTGTGAGGCATTACAGGCAGGCACTAGAAGTGAGAGACATGGTTTTAGAATCTTGAGGACTCTTTGGGATATTCGATAGCATTCTCCCTCCTGTTGTCGGTGAAGTTGGACAGCTCCAGCCTTTCCGAGCTGCCAACACTACGGGGCGTTGCTTGGCTGAAAAGAACAAGTTAAGAAAAAATCCTAACGAATTAATATTTCGAATTGAAAGTTGGTCTCACATGAGGCAATTTGGTGTCATATGAGGCTTAATGTCCAATAGACACTAGTTACTCATATTGGGGGAGGTTGTTTTTGGTGTCAAGAGGAATTGAATTAAAGTCTAGACTGAAAAATCGATTTTACCCTACCGGTCTTGCTGCGTGGGTCCCGATTGTCCGTACTCATTACTCCATCAGTAACCTTCCCTTCTATCTCCCACGCCGACCTCTTCACGTGAGAAGAAAGACGCGTCTAACTCTCGTATCAAGCGACAGGTTTTCATTATGTAGTGGGGATCATGGACTAATGGCGAAAACTTATATACAAATTCGAACTTCTGATCTCACATCACATATGAAAGTTGCTAAATGTCGATTCGCATATATTTGGACCCTCTTCGTGTGCAGCGATGGAGATACTTGTCTCTCCCTGCGGGATCGTCAGTCCATCTATAACCGTCGAAGTATGGAAGACTGCTGCAGAAAGTCGTGTCCAAGGGCCATGAAATGAGATCAGAATCCGGCCTCTGCGTTTACTGAAAGTGCCACAGTCCAGGGTGTCAAACAATCTATCGGTTTAGTCAGTAGAACTAGGTAAACACTGAATGTGGAATGTCTTAGAGATCACTGATCCGTGATCACACTCGGCTAGCATTGAGTCATTTTTACGGTCCTGTTACTAGTGTTGCCCCAGTTGAAGCTGTGAAAGTTACAAGGCTTTCCAATTTTGGTACCACGTCTGGATGACTTCTGAAACTGGCTCAGAAGAAAATGTCGGCTAGAGTTGCAGGATTGTCGGTCGAGCTGTTGAATGCAAACATTCAATTATGCTTAAGGCCCCAAAATATTTGCACAAAGACTTGAGTATTTTCTCAAGCTTTAGCTAAATCAGTCCTCTACCTGGATACCAACTGCCCTTACAAGTGCGGGCAGCGCGATTATACCGAAAAAGCGATTACGACAAAAATAAGTGACTGGAGTACTGCGCTGTACTCTCTCGCGAGATGCTGACATAAGTATATTGCATCACTACTATTCTTACACATCTCATTCATTGCCGCACAGTTCTTATCGATGTGAAGTTGATGAGTTCTTGCACAAAACAGCTTTCACCATTCGTGAGGGAATGAAGGCGAGTATTTTGAAATAGTCTATTGTTATGCTGTTGTCATTCCACTATAATTGCATATTTCTGCATTTTGATTTAGACTTCTTCCGAGGTGTAGTCGCCCTTACATACTAAGTATGGATTTATTGTGTGTCTCATATCCGTGCTTGAAACTGATTAATTGCATATCTCGCGCAACCCACAGGCTCTATTCCCAGTCTAGCTGATGCTCCGCCGAGATGTGGTTTAAATTACATCGCCCCAATCTGGTGACCTTGTGGTGGTCTAATGAATGACTTTCTACCATTTAAATTATTACAATTATTCTCATTAATTCTGCTAGCTAGTGTCTATTGTGCTAGGAGGCTGCCTCATATGAGGCGGGTGTTTGCATCATAAGAGGCAGAATTGGTGAGAGGTACAGTGAAAAGATGGTTTCGTAGATATTTTCACCCACGTTTTCTAACATTGCTGGATTGCTTTTGTCTTTTTCAGGAAACGCTATATTCGCAGCATCTTTCCTCAAACACAACTCTTGGACAAGATTTTGCAGAGCTCCCAAACTAGTGTCGATGGACGAAACAGATAGAGGTGAAGATGCAGTCAGAGCATCACTCCAAGAAAAAGTCAAGAAAAGTTTATATTCAATGTCAAAAAAGGTGCTGTTTTAAAGAAGGCCTTTTCTTGCAAAGACGGGTAACTTGACTCGAAGTGTGGCTATTCTTTAAAATTTTGACTCCATCAGCCTTCGACTCGGATAAACAAACAAAATCGTGCAAGCTGAGGTCTTGGGGATGTCTGGAACTGTAAAAATAAGTTGCATAAATTTCCGCCTCATGAGGTGGAAAGTACAATAGACACCAGTATCTATCGGACATCTGGCCTCATATGAGGCCAAATTTCACGGAGATATCAAAGCATCGAGGAGACGTCTCTTTCCGCTGTTCTTTATATCTACTTGAAGGTCTTTGAGTTCTCTATTCTGGCAGAGTGACCTGTAGAAAAACTCGGTCAACTTTTTGCCCAGTCTAAGTTGTAGTGCAACGGAGTAGGCCAACCTTTGTTTTGAGATCGTAGAAGGGGATGAGGTAAATTACACGTACAACAACGAGCAGATTCACCATACGTATCATATATTTTACATACTTTCTCGGTGGTCAGTTGGCCTCATATAAGGCTAGAGTCGACCTCATATGAGGCAAAACTCAATGTCCAATAGCCACTAGTGTGCACTGGACATTGGCTTTACCTCATATGAGGTCAGGCTCGGCCTCATGTGAGGCCAACTGACCACCGAGAAAATATGTAAATTAGATACTGTAATACGTGTGATGAATATGTTACTGGTTGTACTTGTAATTTGCATCACCCACTTCTATGATATGAAAGTAGAAGGTGACAAACTCCATTGCACCCAAACTCTGGCTGCGCAAGGGGAACGGTGAGGTAGTCTACAGCTCCACTCTGTCCAAATAGCAAATAGAGTACTCCAAGGGCTTTAAGTAGATACCAAGAGCCGCGAAAACGGACGCTTCCTTGACCGGTTACTATCTCCGCAAAAGTTAACCTCATACGAGGTCCAATGTCTGAAAAAAACTACCATGCGTCGTTGTCTGCGTGTAGCATTCCACAGGGAAACTCCCGCATAGAAAAACTATTTTCTCCTTCTGAGTCGGCAAATACCTCAAGTCCGCACGGCTGCATGCCATAAGAACCATCGTCGCAGCCTGCGAGCCCTTCTTCGCCTTTTTTGCCGTCACTTCTTGCTCTCTCGTTTGGTAAATCTCCCAGTTGCTCACTCAATGGCTTCTTACTTCGTACTGTAGAGACTACGCGTGTTCCCGTCGAACTGGTTTGACCACTGGCAGCCCTTCATCGGAGACCAGCTAAGATGGCCACTTGTCGAACAGAACTGCTACAGTTTTGTCCGCCGACAAAGTTAACGGCCCATCGTTGGTTCGAAGGGACAATATTGCCTCTGCCAAAGCAAATGCTCGTTCGCAGCCGATGTAGGCGTGCGCAACGATACTATATACGCGAGGCTGCGCACTATTTCTGTGACAAGATCAAGAGACATATGCCGTCAACAATGTTGCAGATGTGCACTTCTCAAGTTCAGCAAAGATCTAAGCCTGACGCTCGGTGCACTCATACATCAAATCGACATCAGTTTGGTCTGCCCATCAACGAGTTCGCCCAACGTCACACCCTCATTCGTCACCCTTACTTCGGCCGCCAGCTTGCACTACGCGATTTCATTTCCCTAGAGTTGAGTGACGGTTGATGTGCAAGAACCCTTTAAACATTCCAGTAGGTTAGGATCTTTACAAAACACAACAATGCCAGAGACCAAAAAAAAGCAGAGCTGGAGTACTTTCCCAGGAGGGCACTGGTGCGACCTCTTTCGCCCGCAGTAAAGTCAAACGATAGTCATAATGCCTCTCACAGTTATGGTGATACTAGGTCAACTACATACAGCAGTCGGTTATCGCCCCTTACGTAGCCCATCAGTGCCGAAATTTCTTGTGCAATTGTTGGTGACTTTTTGACCCTAGCCATATTACTCAAGTACATGACTTTCTAATACGGTTCTACTAACAAGTACATTTCTAACTATTCTGAATTGCCAGGTACATTCACTGCCTTGATGGTCATCTAGCTGTCAAGGATTCAGGGAAAGGTGCTGGTTGCAAGTTTCCTGCGCGTATTCTCGTGTAGGTTGAGGGTCGGCCTTGCAAGGCATTGTTTCGCTTCTCAACCTTATATACGCTCCCTCGAAACGCGTGTTCCACCAGATAGCTGGTAGGGCGAGATGAACTTATTAGTGGGGCTGGCTGATGCTCTCGGATGTCATGTTTCAACACCCTTGCTGTCTGTAACCGTTCTAAGGTTTGGTGAATCCTGCAAAGTTCAGTCAAATCTTGTTGCACATAAGCTTCGTTCAGGTGTGATGACAAGACATTCGATCTTCTCACCCAGTATTTATCAATGAACAGTTAAACTTAGTTTCTCGGGCGGGGGCGAGAGTTCTCGGCAGCAACTATGTGGTCAAGAGAGCATATCTTTACTATTAGGTTACTCGATAGGTGTTGGTAGTCAGGGCATTCAGGGCATCAGCTCCAGCCTGCTAGCGCTTGGATACAAAGAAGTGTGATGAACTAATACCAGACCCCTCACCAGACTACCCCACGTGAATAATCTTGCCAACACCTCAGTGGGAATAGTACCCGCCCTGTCCATGACCGCCGCCGTAGCCTCCGTAGCCTCCACCATATCCCCCATACCCACCGTCACTACCATACCCACCATCACTACCATACCCACCGTCACTACCGTACCCATCGTCACTGCCATACCCTCGGCCTCCGCGACCCTTACCGCCATTGTATCCCCGACCACCATAGCTCTTCCCGTATCCACTCCCACCACCATGCCCTCTCCCGTGTCCCGTCCCACCGCCATGGCCCTGCTGACCTCTACCGCCCTTGTAGCTACCACCATGACCGTATCCACCATCACTGCCATACCCTCCTCTACCATTGCCGTGGCCATGTCCACCACTCTTCCTGCCGTACCCACCACCACTTCCGTATCCTTTACCACCACCGTATCCTCGGTGACCACTTCCTGTGTGTACTACGTCGGCAAGCTTCCGAGCCCCGTGTCCTCTTACCAAAGAAAGCTTCTCGGCAACTTCGGAATCAGCCTCAACACGATTGACCCCTTTAGCATAGGCGAGGATTGGAGCGAAGACCAGAACAGCCATGAGGCATGCAAAGCGGGTCATGTTGAATGTTTTGTTCGATAATACAGAAACAATTTCTGAATGTCGAAGTAGTACTCTGCGAATGTGTGAAGAACTACATTTCGTTCAAACGACAACCGACGTATTTATACCGTTTCTTACTCTTCACATTCTCTTCACACATAGATCTTTGCTGAACCTGAGAGGACCACATCTATAACATTGCTGAGGGCACATGTCTCTTGATCTTGTCACAGAAACAGTGTGCATCCCCGCATACATTGTATCATTGTGCGCGTCTACATCGGCTGCGAACAAGCAGTTGCTTTGGCAGCGGCGATATTGTCCACTCGGATATCTGTGTCTGACAATTCAAAGACCTTACTTTTTCAGACTGACTTTGAAAAGAGCAATACCTTGAATGACCGCAATGTCTTACCTAAGAAAACACGACCGAAGCTGCGGCATTGCCTCCCGTCATGTCATTCATATGCAGCAACTTTCTTGGTCATGAGGATGTGCCTCGCGAATCTCATCGGATGCTACCTTGGCACCTGAATTCTACTAGTATACTGGATTTGTTTTCTCCGAGGCGTTTGGAGTAGCCCTAATATGATGAAAGGCTGGTAAGCGTTGACTGTCCGCGTAGTCTGGATGCGTTCAAAGCAGGTACAAAATCACAAATGTCATTTTTTGTTTCGGACAGGCCCCGGTGGCTCAATCCATCGTTATTCTGCAGATTGTGTGTTTGACATACAGTATTATCGACTAAAATTTCCACAAGTTTACCTTTCATACTGTTCTAGGCCACATAAAGCAGACACATGAAACTTGTACAACACTGCGGTCTCAACCGAACGCCTGGCATGAGATTTCTTTCCAGTTTTCTTTGTGTGATTGGTGAGATTCGTTTTGGATGGAGTCACTGTTGCATCCTTGCACCCACGATAGAGCGCAGATTCATGAACAAAATGCAACAACTTGTATCGTTCCTGAACTCTCTCTATCTGATTAAACAAGTCGTCTGGGGCTTGTCTGCTTCTACAGTATTGAAACTTTGAGCAGAACAGCGGAAACTTTCGAATGCAGGTCTTGAATTATCTGAACTAGAATGTGCTCCAGACTCTCCGTAGACCAAGTCGTTATCAGGGACACTGCACTTCTTAATGCTCTTGTAAATATCCATCTAAAGATTACCTAGTACACACTCCAGTTGCTATCGATCCCACCGAAATGGTTCTATGGAGTTTCAGCGTGTATGCCGTCAGTTGGGACTCGGAGTCATACAATTTGTCATGGCCTGCCCATGGAGGCCATGTCGCGCCAGAAAGCCTTTCAAAATGGGACATCACAATTGCCTACAAATCATATCTGTACAGCTCAATGACGTTAGCTGTGCGCAAGCGATTGGGTGAACACAAACAGAAGATTGGACTAACACAGGTAAAATTATCCCCAATTCAACGCCATTTTATTGACCAAGAAGCCATCCTACGATAGGTACTTCACATCACTTCGCAATCAATACTCGCAACCCCACTTTTCCAGATTTACTTTGTGGCTGGCGACCAGCAGGTAGCGAACAATGACGCCTCTGAGGCTAGTTCTGAGAGTTGTTAAAATAGTAAAATTAATTCAAACAAGACCAGATTCGCGTCCATTAAAAATAGGAAGTTCGAGATTGAACTATAAAACTTTCGAGAGAAAATCAATAATTCCGCAATTTCCTTTTCTGAAGAACGGATGATTTCTTCAGTGCAAGTTCCAGATTCACATCCCCAAATTCAGAAGGCCTTGCGGCAGGCTAACTAGGATAATATTTATTGCACGGGTATGAATGGCAGACATATGTAACTCAAAGTTGACAGTTGTTTACTGAAGCTCATAATTGTGGAGTGGTTTTAGTTGATGCACTGGATGGGTGCCATCACTTATCAAGGACAAAAATAATAATACAATGTAAACACAAACGCTTGGGCGGGCATGTTGGGCCATGGCTACTGACAGCGAAAACAACTACATCGTACTGTATACATTACCTAATCGATCTGTGTGCTTCTCAAATACAACCCATTCGAAGAAAAAGAGATATCTTCGATCCCACCTTGACTACATTCAAGATGCTTTCGCAATAAGAATGGTTTAGATTGAAGCATATAGTCGCTTATTACATTTTTGATCTTCCACCAAATTCCTTGGGTTGTTCTAATGTCAGTCAGCAAGTGTAGTACAGTATGACATGAGCTTGATTGTCCTGCGCTATCACTCGAACATCCATTTTGTCCGTTAGGGCGGGTCTGAACATTTTGCTCTAAACGGGCACGTATGTATGCACGAATCTATGAACAGAGAATTTGCAATGATAGAATGTTGCAAACTACGGTTAGTATCCCGTGAATAGTGGCCTCCATTTGCAATGATAGATAAGTTCAGAATCTCCAGACGGGTAATATGGAAGAGGTACGGAGTAGACTAGACAGCTGATCCATGGCAGGTTGGGACATAGTGCTTGCAATTCAAAGAATGTTCACGTATTCATTTGTCGCAGCGAAGTACCAGACAAAGGCAGACTGAGGTCAGTGTACAACCCTCAAGTCATCTCAATTAGCGGCCGTTGTTCCCCGACCAGTCATTCCAGATGTACTTGATTGAGATGCATTCATTCCGCTGACAGATTATATATGTCTTTATCTCCCCCCATCTTAGTATTCAAAGACCTTCAGGTAGATATGAAGAACAGCAAAAGAGGACGTATCATTGATCCTTCAATATCTTCGCGAAATATGGCCACTTATGCAACCTATCGTCATGTGAAACTACGGTGTTTTGATCGCAAGTCCTGTCGTGGCATGTTTCATTTACCTCTACGCGCTCAGCAGGCGTGATCTTTTGCAACCTGCAGTATTTTCAGTCGTAACGGCAGTGATGTCTCCAGAACTGATCCTTAACCATATCTTAAAAGTGGCTACGCAATCCTGGTCGCCCTACCCACCTTCTTGCCTCAAGTCAATGAGGGTCCTCAAGTATGGCATGCATGGAACTACAAAATTTGAATCCACCCGTGAGCAGCGTGAAACCTGCCATGAATCGCCTTCGAAAACATGCTTCCAACTTAGAGAGTCCTGCCGTTTACACTTGTCGCGGCGACAACGGCCCGTTTGTATTAGCCTACCAGTGCAACAATTACCAGACCGGAAACCGGGCGAGCGTTTTGGCACCAGGTAACTAAGAACTGTGCAATTCTGGTGCAAGTCCAAGAGTATAAACAAGCTCTGAATACACAAAATTTAAGCCGTATTCCACGTGGGGCACATAGAGAATAAACTAAGATTCTACAAACGTCGAACTGACTTCAAGCGCTCCTCCAACTGCACTTTTCTCATCCAGGGTTTTCCTCCTCCTCCAATGACTGGCCACCGCACCCCTGTGAGAGTGTACAAGTTCCGCTCGTTACTGTTTTCGCCTTGTCACTAGAAACAGACAGAAGCATAGAATATTCATCTCCCAGCCGCCAAATCTTGGAAGACAGTGCCTTCGCATCCGCAGAAGTAATAGAAAAGTTGTGCCGCTGAGTCCATAGCTCGGTTTCCTGAGTCTCAGCGTATTTTTCTACCTCTACGCATGTTTTCAAACAGATTCACAGATTCACTACCCCTCTTGGTAGATGCCCCTATTCGCTCTTCCCCAATCCCAGCACCTCTCCTACACCCAACACCAACAATCGATCCAATCCACGACTCCATACGCGCCAGTCATATACTTTGCACCTTCTCCTCTCTGCTGTAGGAAAGCAGGCAGAGTACGAATGGCACAATATTAAGCGCGCATGAACGGATTCTGCACCCCCTCCGTTGCACCTCAGTTGCACAAGACAGTGTATAATAAGACCAAGGGCTCTGAAGGACAGGCGAAGGTGAAGTGCTTGTGTCAGGCTTAACACTCCACCGACGGCATTTTTTGCGTGTGAGGTTTTCGACGGATAGATCAATACGGATATGGCGAACAGCTAAGACTACTATGTTGAAAAGAACTGAGATGGATTTGCGGAAAGAGAGGTGGGCGTAGTCAGAGGTTGTGACGGAGGGCTTTACGGCATGCTTTGCTGAGAGAGAGGCCGTTTTTACGTGTGCAGCGAAGTAGAGCAAAGGCTGCGGTTGTAACCGCGGGGGGAACGTCTTACCGTTGATGGTTCGGAGATTTTCCGCACCGTGGTGAACTCAGACCAACTCCCCATAGGCGTACAGATGCGAATATGCACGACGCTTTCGCTTACACTGCATTGGTGTGGCATCCATGCCTTCCTCTATACTAGACGACTGCTTCCAGGTGATTCTTCGAGTAGCCTTTTAGTTAGCAGTGGGGAATGACAGTAAGAGTCATTTCGCTTGGCACCAAACCTTTTATACTGATGCAGCTCCCGTTCAATACTTTTCTGATATGCTCAGTGGCAGTTCATTCAAGGGACGTATCGTGGACCATCTTCGTGTTTTATGCTGAAATGCTCATACACACACACACACACAGTATACAGAAGAGATAAACAATAACTGTCTGGATTTAATACATCGACCTCTGAAGTTAACCCCAATTTGAGGCAAGCTGGTTCCGTATAAAGTTAAATATTCCATGGACTCTATAAAGTTGATGCGAAAACTCGTCATCGCCGTTTCGTCTACAATTTATCCACTTGGTGGGCCCATCGAGGGCCTAAAAGTTCGAGACCTCGATTTAGATCTCAGAAGGATTTTGTCGAGTACTTATAAGTATGGTTTGGTATTGCGAATCACTCTCGATGCATGGGTTGGGTTTAATGCAACAATACTCCTATGTTTCTTCTACATCTTACTGAAGCTTGGGAGTAGCCGAATCGCCCCCGGCACTCGGTCAAGCGGTGTCTAGACGCATATAGAACGTTGAAGTTCTTGAGTGATGAACCCCGGTTACAAATTACATTACCGGTACTTCCTTATATCCTTGCGACAAGTGTGTCCTCACCTTCTTTGTCCAGCCTCACTGATTGAGAGGACTGCAGAAATTTATGTTGCGGTGCTGTACTGTAGAAGATATGCTGCAAAGGGAGCATATTCCGGACTGAGCAGACGAAGTCCACAAGTGTTCGATAATACCCTTGAAACCAGGCGACGAACTCCTGTATATCCGCCGGTCAGAGAAGGCCTGTGCGAGAAGAGACAATGGTCTGCCTCCGATTTAGGTGCTCCAGTCCATAGGCACTGGTGATGGTTCGAGCAGAGGTCGAACTCCTCAGTGTCTGACCCTAATCATGTGCTTTCAACCAAACATCGTCTTAGTGTCTGTGGTAGGCTGTAGCCATACCACTGAAGCTTGCAGGCAGCGCTGCGCCATGGCTGGTCTGTCGCCATGCAGAATGTAAGGGAGAAAGCAGCTTTCCGCCACACCACTCGAACCGTTCTTAGCGTCCGATCGAAGGTAGAATTGATGGGTGCGAGTGTGCCTTCCTGAGTAGTACCAGGCTTACTCAGTGCAAGGTCAGTGTAGACTATACTTCAGCACGCTTACAATTCACAATGTAGAAATTCTTAGAATTACTTGTAGTTTACTCTGACAAGTACGTTCAAGCTTGAATCAGATTCGTCTATTGCAAGTATACGCGAGAGGCACAAATCAGTGTTTTCTAATCTGCTGTCTACCAGATTTTACGGCTGGCACATGCCCACAGGAACATAATCTCAGCATAATCTAGCAAAAAACGTTTGCATTCAATGGAATGAGCCGATGGAAGTGAAATAGACCACTGCGGCGTACTTAATACTTCTCCTACAGCAGAAAGATGGTCTTGGTTCGCGAGGACTTCCGCATTTTAAGGGAGCGTACCCGAAAGAACGGCCAAAGCAAATTGCGAGAAAACGCTTCGCTCAAGTCCATTGCAGCCGCACCAATACGCCCGGAAGAAAAGCGTACTCTTCGAACTCCATTCCTTTCTCGGGAAGTTCTATTCTGGTTCGATAGTGCAACCGACGAAATCGTACATATACCAGTGCGTAGCTGGTATTCATCTGATAGATAACTGCTAATGGTGGGAAATTGAGTAGCATTTTCGCCGATGTGCACGTTCTGTTCTCCTACACCAGGAAAGGGAATCGATGCGTAGTTGTCCGTTACCTGTCAGAGATATTGTTCACATCAACAGAAAGGGATTATTCTCCGCAATAAGAGCCCTCTCAAGTTGTGGGAATTTCGGTTTCTGTTCCTCCTGCCATGGCTGGATATATCGGTTTGTACGCAGAACCATTAAGTTCTTTGTTGTTGTTAGACATCGGCGGTAGTCTGGGTGCTTTCAGGTTGTTACTCATAATGCAAAGATGTGGGATATTGCTTGCGACTGATGTCTTCTCACCTGCGACTAGGCTGCGTGGAAACTAAGACTGGTCGCAGCTCTACCACCTACTTCGTCAAATTTATGTATAAGTTGGCAGTAGGTTACGTCACAGAGACGTTGATTCCGTACTCAGACGCTTCTAATCTCGATCGAATTGCAGACTTGGGTGTCTATACTATGCCGAGAGGCTACGGTAGGCTAACACAGAAGTCCCTACATTTGACTTGAGATTACATTGTAATGGTAGTCAGTAAAGTGATCAGGGGCATGCAGATGCTTCAGAGCTCATAAACAACAGTATCCATACTCTAAATAATATCGTCAGTGAACAAGGCAATAGGCCTATCAGAATTTCGGAGTTGTAAGACCGTATCTGTTTTGAGATCAATATATATGTTTTGTTTTAGGCTAGTATTACAGTGGTGTTCATAAGTATTGGGCATGTAATCATTTTCCATGCCTCGCTCTCCAGTGCACGTTGAACGCCAATAAAGAGTTCCACACCAGGCAGATAAGAGCGCGAAGAACTGTAGATTGACTGCTTTTAAACATTCTTCGGATGCAACACACGAATCAGCAACAAAATTGAAAAGTACCTCTTCATAATTATAGGGGCACTTCGATCTGGCGCCAAAGCACCGACGAAAAGCAAATAGAATACACCTGTAAACTACATGGAGATAGTATGTAAACGGTAGGGAATCGATACAGTGGCTTTCCGGCATAGTGGTTCGCATTATGATACCTAGAAGACAGCGGCTATCAACAGTCGAAAAAGGACAGATTGTCGCCCTTGATCGCAAGTGTTTTTCTCACTTCGAGACAGGCAGGCAGCTGCACCGGTTTAGGAATGTCACATGTCGTTCTTGAACGACAATGAAGGATATGGGAAGCGACAGAGAACGGGGAGGCCGAAAAGGCTGGGAGACAAAGCCAAAAGGAGGCTGGTGCGTCTCGCTTCGGAGGGAAACCGGGGGTCAAAACAGCTCGTTAGGAGGTTTCAGCTGGAAGTTAAAGCGAGCAGAGCTAGGCAAGTATATGGTAGTATGCCTCATTTGCAATCTAAGCGTATATCTCGCACACCTGCTGTGAAGAAAAGGCATGAAGGGGCCCAGATGAAAGTTTGTACCGAAAAAGTCACACGGTCAGTGAATGTATGGGAGACCATCGTCTAGTCACATGGAAGGAAAAAATACCTCAGACGGCCTTGCTGGACATGCATACAACTGGTATGAATTAAGGAGGGAAAAAGTATGGTTCTTAAAGCACCACTCATGCTGCCAAAGTGTGGTTGTACGGTATGCGTTTTCTGTACGAACTGAAAGCTCTTTAGCTACTCTAGAGGGTAGCCCGGACAGATCCGAGTATGTCGAGACGATGCAAAACTACCTCCTGTATTTTGCTGACGAACATGTGCCAGTCAACCAGGTATTCATGCGGGATGCGGGGCCCGATCATCAGGCGCGTGATATGAAAGAACGGTCAAGGGACGAAGCGGTAGTCTTATTGGACTGGCCAGCTCACCATCTTGGCTTGAATCTGATCGATGAGTTGTGGAGTAGTATGGTAAGGCAATTCTATACAGGGCAAGTGAAGTTCAACCAAATCAACTAATTAATTGGTGCAATTTGCGACAAAGGGTTTTTTTTGTCGTCCAAATTGTGACTCCGCTTTAGCGACTGTATGGAAAAGCCGTGTGCAGGTTTCGTACAATTGAATGAAAAGATTGTGGACTACTAGCTGTGAACTAAATAACTTCAAGAAGCCACCGGATATTCCAGCCATAAAGTGCTCTTCTATTTGTTCGTAACTCTTTAGAATGCAAGTCATCATGAGTGGTGATAGCTGGACTCTTGAGTACTTTGACAGTTTGGAAAGCCTACAAAGTCCTATTGATCTCCACACTATGCTTCTGTCTTCCCTCGATGGAGATTATTTGTACGAGTCGAGTACAAATCGTATGGGGGATGTAATTTCTAATACCTTCGTATTTGAGAACCTACACGTGGTACGGTGTCATCGTTAGGTGTAGCTTCTGATCGTTATTTGAAGGTGCCCAAATGACGATGGGCCCAAAGTCGCATTGTCGAAGGCCTACCCACTGTGACCTACCGGAGACTACTTCACGCTGAGTGTCACGCACACCCATGGCGTGTAGTGATGTGTGGTCACCCACCCCACGGTAGCCTTCGTAACGTTGCGCAATACGCGGAGAGGATAAGGCCTACAGATATCGTGAGCTTATCGTACTACCGGTGTGACTAATTTATTAGTAAATCGTCACCAGCCTAGTTGACGAGAGTACACTACTTTGACCGGGGTTTACCTAAATCCCCATCTGGCCCCGAACTTGGATAGCAGGAATCACTATAGCATGGCTCCTCTCAGTCGGTCTGGGCCCGAAGAGGCCCGCTTTCCGCGACTTATATAAGCTAAGTGCTTGGTTCTGGTGTCGTGGATGGGCCCCAAACTTTGGTTTCTTTACAATTACTATGTAGCAATGTATGCAATCCATGCTCTTCAGTAACAACGTACAGATTGGTATTGTAACCGCGGCTGAAGACATGGCGCCCTTGTGGATATCTGAGGTTAGTCGGTAAGATTCGGCGATCGGCAAGGAGACGATCAGTATCAATTGAAACCCAATTACATTGTTCCCATAGTCTCGTGCAATTGCAGTGCTGACAGTGCGCTACCCCAAGACTCTGTGAGACGCGAGCCGCGCTATAGTACCATCTTTCCAGTACTCTGAGCGAGCCTCCTCGCACGACTGATGGTGTGTATAAAACTTGTCCGTTTATCTAGCGCCGCACTATCGAGGACGCTCTAGCTTGTTAATCAATTATTATTTACTTCGGCATCCACTAGGGGCGCTACAACCTCCCCCAGTGATCGATGGAACTTTTCACTAGCTCTTTAGCTATTGTTTAAAGCAAACACCCCCGTACTCACCCGTCCAATCATAGTGTTCGCGTTCGATGCCCTTTCCCTTAACCATCACCAACTTGGGCTACTTATCCGTTATCTATTTCTCTCTTTATCCGTTACCTATTCCTCTCGTTATCCGTATCTCCCTACCTCTCTACGGCGCTCTAATCGTTTCTACGTCCATCCAGACCGACCGTCCCTCCCGCCTAAGGGCCTGCGGCCTTACAACCCGCACTCGAAGAACAATCTCGCGTTGCTCTACCACCAAGCTCTCTAAGCTGCTAGCTTCCACAACATTTTGATAATATCAACCTATCTTTCCTTCAGATACTACACCCGGTTCCGAACACTGGCAGTGCCCTAGTCCTCTGTTTGGCTTAAGCCACATTCGCAGCTGTCACCAGCCTTAGACTGGAGCTGCGCGCAGTGCTTTGCTATGCATATAGACATGCCGATTCATGTCATTGCGCACCATGCCGACAAATAAAATTGACTTCCGGAAAGTCAGGACTAAGTCTCCCAGTCGCCTCGGACTTTATACTTAACTTCACTGTAGCGCACTAAATCGTGGGGATACCTGTCGTCCGATGAGCTGTGCTCAGGTTTTTGCCAGCCGCCTGGGCCGACTAGAGAGCCAGGTAGGCTCTACATCCCGCTTCGGTTATTTAGAATGGGACGAATCAATTCTGTAACCCTTTTGGTGTATTACAAACAATTTAGATTGCTTTGATATAGTCCGACTCGGGCCAGAAGTAACTCTGGACCCATAAGTCGGACCGCACCTCTAAATACTTAGAGTCCATGCCAATCGTTAGCACCGGCAGTAGTCCAAGCATGTTTACTATAGTAGCACTAAGCCTTTACCTAAAACACCCTGCCAGCGTTGCGGTGGAGTCTTTTTAGTCGGTGTGAAGTGCTCTATTCCATCGTCGACCTAGCAACCCTCGCTCACTCGCGATTGACTGCATTTGATCATGTCGAATGCCTTTCGGCTCGCTTGCACGGGCACGACCACGTATGCGTTTCTGGATTTGGATGCGGACATCCACTGAGTGCAGTACGAGATCTAATAATACCCGCGGCGTACTGCATATTTTGTGGTTACAAGTCTAGTAATACTATGTCTGTGTTTCCGGAAATGGATGCGGACGTCAACTGATCGCAAGACGAGGTCTAGTAATACCCGTGGTGTGCTACACATTTTGCAGTTCCGGGTCTAGCATTACTAGACCCGTACTTCTACCAGGTAGACGTCCGAGTCTCGTATTAGTAGACCCGGAACTCCACCTGGTGGACGTCCCAGTCTAGTAATACTAGACTCGTACTTCCACCAGGTGGACGTCCGGGTCCGGTATTACTTGACCCGGAAGTCAACCTGGTGGAAGCCCAGGTCAAGTAATACTAGACTCGGGCGTCCTCCCGGTGGAAGTCAGTTTTGAGTAGTACTAGCTGATATACCCCGGGCTGTGGAATTCCAGGATGTAGTTATACTGCGCAGAGTAGCGCGACGTATCGAAGTCCTTTCGTAGTTTACCTGCTCAACAACGGCACTTTTCGCGGTTCCGAATGCAGTTTTGCTGCATTCGGAACTTCGTGAAGTGCAGCTGCACGACGC
>JAUKWC010073826.1:0-32617 GCA_032356245.1 Endocladia muricata
AGCCGTTCTGATCGACGGCTTATCACCCCTTGCAGCCACGGCCCCGATTGATCTTTGCGTGTTAGATAGCAGACGCTAGTCGGCTCTTCCTCTTTCTTTGCCGCTTTTTCTTGCGCAAAATAGAGATCGGGATTTATAAATTCGGGGATGATGGTTACGTCGAGATCCATGCTCCATGTGAGGTGATCTGCAACGATGGCGGAGGTGGTGAGCGCCTGCGTTACGCCATGATCTTGCCAGCGTTCGCCTGGCTTGAGTCGGCTGTAGGTGGGGGTCCAACTCATGGCGAGCAGAATACGGCGCACGCTGCTGCGGCTGGTCTGGCGGATTAGGTCAACCATGACTTCGGGGATGATCCAGATGTCGCTGGCGTCAAATTGTGGTTTGTCTGCCAGCCAGATGATGGGGGCTTTGTGGGTGTGCCAATCGACTTGAAAGCCGCTTTTTTGGTGTGCGACCGCAGCGTCGAAGCCAAGCTGGTTGAGACGCTCGACGTGGCGATAGATTTTTTTGATGCCGCCCGATGGTTGTGGAAAGTCGGGGCAGAAGTAGAAGATGCGGCTGCTGTTGGAATTTGTCATGCAACAATGGTATCATCGACTGACGAAAGTTTGTAAACCCGACGATGATTCATGCTCTGCTAATGGGGCGAGTTGCTTGGGGATCGATAATACGGCAAAATGCGGATTCTATGACTATTCTATGATGACTGTAGGTAACGAACGATTAGATAATATGGTGCGCGATGGCGTTGACGCAACGATGCCGGCTGTTTCCGTGATTATGACCGTTTATAATGAGGCGGACAGCATTGAGCGTTTACTCGATTCGCTGCGCGCGCAGACGCTGCAACCGAACGAAGTTGTGATCTGCGATGGTGGCAGTACGGATGATACGGTTGCGATTATTCAGCGACTGCTGGATCGTGGTGAGTTCCCATCTACGCAGCTTTTGGTGGAATCTGGCGCAAATATCAGTCGGGGGCGCAATGTGGCGATTGAAGCGGCTCGCGGTCCGATTATTGCTGCGACAGATGCGGGGGTGCGGCTAGAGTCAACTTGGCTCGAAGCGTTGGTTGCGCCATGGTCGGCATCATCTTTTTTGCCGCAATCTGCGTCGGGCGATGGCGTGCATCGGTCCGACGTTATTGCCTCGGCTGGGTTTTTTCTGCCTGATGTGAATGGTCTTTTTGAGACGGCGATGGCGGCAACAGTTTTGCCTTTGCCCGATGAGATTGACGCAGACAAATTTCTGCCAAGCAGTCGCTCGGTGGCCTTTACAAAGCAGGCTTGGCGGTCGGCGGGTGGCTATCCCGAATGGCTCGATTATTGCGAAGATCTGCTCTTTGATTTTGCGATCAATGATCTGGGCGATCAGCCGAGTATGTTTCAGTGGTCGCCCGATGCGCTGGTTTATTTTCAGCCGCGTACGTCTTTGGCGAGCTTTTGGCGGCAGTACTATCTTTATGCACGTGGGGATGGCAAAGCGGATCTTTGGCGCAAGCGACATATTATAAGGTATATGATTTATTTGGTTCTGCTGCCGCTGCTGATTGGTATTGGCATTTTTGGCGGCGGCTTGAAGTGGATTGGCTGGGTGGGATTGTTGATCGGGGTGCTTGTTTATTGTTGGCGTCCATGGCAACGTCTGCGCAAGATCGATGCGGGGTTGAGTTGGGTCGAAATGGGGCAGGCTGTGCTGCTTGTGCCGTTGATCCGCGGGATCGGTGATTGTGCCAAGATGGCTGGCTATCCTCCTGGGTTATTGTGGCGTTGGCGTCACCGCGCTCGGGCTGAGATCAACTGGCGAGCAAATCAGTAGCTGTCAAATTAGTAGCTGCAAAACAGTAAAAAATTTATGAAAGGTAACGGCATTAATGAATGACTCTAGCAAACCGAAGTTTGAACGATTGCAGATCGATGCGGATCTGTTGGAAGCGACGCCTTCTGCCAATGGTCTGTGGCACTGGATATTGGCATCACCTTTGCTGCTTTTTCTGGCATGGAACTGGATCGCGATTGCCGATACGCTTAGCCCCATTCCGTGGATGTGGGTAAATATTGTGCTAAGCGGTATTGCGTTTATTGGGCTGCTGGTCCTGCCGCTAGGGTGTGTTGGTTTTCGAATTGTGAGCGCTTTCCCGCAGATTTTTCAACATGCGGGCTGGGAGCTACAGCCGCGCGACACATATCCAGAAGAGCAGATGTATAGCGCAAAGTTTACCTACCGCGAACGAGCGCGCGCCACAACAAACTGGTCGCGAATTTTTCTACGCGCGGCCCAAGGGTGGGTTTATCTAGAAATTTTTGCTATCTTTGCTGGTGCAATCTTGATCATCCCGATCTTTCTGAGTGCGGTACAGTTTGGCTTTGGGCGTTGAGCCTGATGCCGTCGTATGTTGACACGTCTGTGTATTGATATGCTGCTTTCTACCCGACTTCTACTCTGATTTCACCTGATTTCTACCCGATTTTTAAAGGACTATTGTGCCTAATGAAGCGTAAAAAACTAATTTTGCCTGCTGCGCTTGTTCCACTGTTTCTTGTCTTGATTCTTACTCTGCTTTTCTCTGCGTTTTCATTTGCCAAACCTGTTGCATCTGCTCTTCTCACCCCAAACAGCGAATTGCCGATCAGCAAATCATCTAACCGCTTGCCAACCAAATTAGACACTCCATCAACGCCAGATCAAGCTACTTTGACCGCCTCTGACGATGCGATTGATTCACCTATGGAGTCGTCGTCCATTGCGGTGCGCGTCTACTTTTCGGATCCAGAAGAGCTTTCGCGCCTTGCCGGTTTGATCGATATCTGGCACGTTCAACCCACCGATGGCTATTTTGTTGCGCAACTCTTTTCATTTCAGATGGAGTGGGTGAAATCGCTTGGCTTTCGTGTTGAGCTAGACGAAGAACGGACTGCTCATCTGCGCGAATTAGACACGATCAAATATAGCGTGCAGAGTGCCTCGCAAGCTGGCGGTATTCCTGGCTTTCCATGCTATCGGACAGTGGAAGAAACCTATGCCGATATGATTGATCTAGCCGCCGAGAATCCAACATTGGCCTCGTGGATCGATATTGGAGATAGCTGGAATAAGATCAACTATGCTGCCGTGACAGGTGACACGACCCCGCCCGTGGTCCCGCCCGATCTGGCTCTGGGCTATGATCTGCACGCGCTTGTGTTGACAAACAGCGATTTTACGCCCACTGCAACGACCGTAACAACAAACGTTGTGACAAATACTGTATCCATTCCCGTGACGCAAACGGTCATGCCGACGTCAATGCAGCCATTGACCACGCAGCCGTTGATCTCGCAGCCGTTGACCGATACGACCGTGGTCACCAGCTATGTCCCGATAACGACCACAACGATTGTGCCAAAACCAAGCTTTTTCCTGCTGGCAACGATCCACGCACGCGAGCTGACGCCAGCCGAAACCGCCACCCGCTTTGCAGAGAAATTGGTGGCAGAATATGGCGTTGATCCCGACGTTACCTGGTTGCTCGATTACAATCAAATCCACATTGTGCCAATCGGCAACCCCGATGGCCGCAAGTTTGCCGAACAACTGGAATCATGGCGCAAGAATACCAACACGACCGATAGCTGCCTTGACCCAACTTCAAACGAGCCACTATTCCCGCGTTACGGCGTTGATCTAAATCGGAACAGCAGCTTTCAGTGGAATATGTGCGAGGGGTTTAGCTGCTCTAGCAATAATAGCTGCTCGGATACCTACCGTGGTAGTGCGCCTGCTTCGGAGCCAGAGACCGTGGCAATCGAATCCTATATCCGCTCGCTTTTTGCGGATCGGCGCGGCCCACAACTGTCGGATGCTGCACCGCTCGATACCAGCGGCCTGATGATTTCGATGCACAGTTATAGCGAACTGATTCTCTATCCTTGGGGGTTCCGCGAAAGTGCTGCGCCCAACGGTCCTCAATTACGCACGTTGGCCGCTAAATTTGGCTATATTACGGGCTATCGATCTTGTCAAAGTGGGGCGCCGGGCTGTATCTATCAAACGGATGGAACCACTGATGATTGGTCGTATGGGGAGTTGGGCGTTAGCTCATTTACCTTTGAACTTGGCACTCGCTTTTTTGAATCCTGCGGGTATTTTGAAGAAACGGTGCTGGACGAGGCGTTGCCATCGCTGCTTTACGCTGCCAAAAGCGCACGCTTGCCCTATCAGCTACCATCGGGGCCAGAAATTGTTGAGATAGGCGTGGCTCCGCTGCCAAATGAGTCATCTTCGCTTCGCGTGTCTGTTGCGGCTGATGACACGCGCTTTGACAGCAACGGACCGTGGATCGAGCCAACGCAGCCGATCAGCGGCGTGCGCTATTCGATTGACTCCCCACCCTGGATCACGGGGACGGTGATCTATACAATGACGGCTGTCGATGCTTCTTTGGATGAGCCAATCGAACGCTTGGTTGGAACAATTGATACGTCTGGCTTGAGCGACGAACGGCACACTCTCTTTGTGCAAGGCCAAGACGCTGATGGGAATTGGGGCGTTGCTAGCTCGGCATTTTTTAGGCTGCCAACTAAAGTCAACCTTCAGATATTTATGCCGTTTTTACCGCATTTCGATCTCGAATAAAGATTAGCAGTCTCTAATCGACCACGATTGCTGCAAAGTCAATCACATCTTGCGTCAGCCAATGGATGCGGGCGTCGATTGGTCGCCCGTCGCTGGCGCGGGCAAGTCGTAACGTCAGACGATACTCTCCTGCCCCTATTTGCGGATCGAGTGGCAGCGTGCGTTCCTCATTAACCGGCGCTTCCGCGATCCACTCTCCGCTAGGATAGGTTGATCCACCGGCGGGGTTATGCCACGTTTGTAAAATTTCTCCATCAAATGCTGACCGCAACTCGAAGATTGCGGTGTATGTGTCCGTGTATGAATTGACGCGCGGCTGCCACGTTAGCTGCGTATTGATGGCCCTATCGGCATACGCCACGTCTGCCGTCAGCAGATCAATATAGTCAAACGTGGCAACGCGAGTGGCTGGATAAAAGGGAATTGTCATCGGCTCAACCGTCACGGACCCGATGTGTAGCCGCTGCCCATAGATAGTCCGTATAGTTTCACCAATCAAAGGCTCCGTTCCATCTATGCTCTTAGCGATGTGGGATGGAGCTTTTTCGCGCAAGTCCGTCTGCGTCTCTGGTAACTCCGTCTGCGTTAACTCCCTCGCTGATAACTCTGGCAGTGCTAGCGCTTCTCCTGTATCTGCGCGATAAACCACTAATTCAAGCGAGTAGACTCCGGGCGGCACACCGGCCGGGATGGGAAGGGCCAATGCTTGCCGCACGCCACTGTGGTCATCTCGATTCTGGTCATCTCGACTGTGGTCATCTCGATTCTGGTTATCCCGATCCTGATTGAGCCAACTGCTTGTAGGCGGCAGAGGTGATTGATCCCGCTGCGCGACTAGGCTATCCTGCTGGGCATAAAGGCGCAGGCTGAAACGCAGATCTGTTGGCATTGATTCAAGTTCGGGCAGGGGCGTCCATTCTGTTGATATATATAGTATCCGCCCAGCCTCGATTTTGTCAGAAAATTGCGCGTAGTCAAAACGGAGAAGATCGCTAAACTCTATCTTGATCGGGCGTTGCCGTTGCTCACCGCTTTGGTTTGCCAAGCCGGTATCAAAAAGTTGGACGCGTAACGATGCGGGGCCAGCAAAGAGCTGATCATCAAGTTGCGCTGCATTCTGATCAAGCCACGCGCGGATCGAGCCAGGTGGATCGCTGTTGGTATCATAGAGTCGATAGTGCCAGATGCGCGCGTACTGCTCTGCCAAGTTCGATAGGGCCGCGCTCATTTCCGCTTGAGAGAGCGCATAAAAGTCGCTGTCGGGGCTGCCCCAACCCAAGTTTGCATCGCCGTCGATTGTGCCGCTGTATATGATCTGTGGTTGTTCGGGTCGTATGGCTGTTTGAGATACATAATCGTCTAGGCGCTGGCGCAGCTGTGGTTGATTTGGCAGACTGTTGTGTGCCGTATTGATGGCTGTGGGCCAGTAGGTATGAAGGGCGGTATAGGTCCAGCCCGCGTTGACCAAGATGAGATCGCCGGGTCGCCAGTTAGCGGCTAGTTCTGCGGTGGCGCGCCGATGATCGTCGGCCCGATAGATTGGCTTCTGCCAGAATTGTTCGAGCGCAGCGGCGTTGAGGACGAGTAGGCTGGCCAGTATTACTATAAATAGCGCGCGTGATTGCTGCCAGATCGCTAACAGTCCCTGTGCAATAATGACCAAGAAAAGCGGTGCAAATAGAAAGAGATAGCGCACGTGATAGATCGGCGTGCCGCTTGCTGTGACGCCGTACAAGATTAGCATCGGGATGAATATATAGGAGAGGACGATGAGCCATGCGTTTGGATTACGGGGTTGGCGCGCGCGCCTAGATTTTGACTGAACTATCAGAAACGCAAGGCTCATTATGATAAAGAAAATCATCCATATCCATCGCTGACTTGGGTGATTGTCGGGTAAACTTTGCCCGATAAAGAGGGAGGCTATAGATTCGTACAGGGCGGTGCCGAAGGTGTGAAGAGTCCACGGTTCGCGCCAAGGCGGGACAGGCGGATCGGTGGCCTGTCGCCAGAATATCGGGAGCCAAGGCAGCCACAGAATCAGCACGGCGAGTTGCGTCCCGATCCAATAGATCAGCCGTTTGCCCCGTGCCGATGGCTGCCAAACAATCAGCCAAAGCGCGATAAAGTTCAGTGCGATCAACCCGAAGAGCAGATAGTAATGGATGTAAAGACCGGCGGCGGCACTGAGGGTGTAAATGATGAGGGGATAAATAAGTAGGGGGTGCTTCGTTCTGGGCTGGTCGAGCCATTTAATTAGCATATAGAGGCAGATCAACCCAAGAGATGCGATCAGCGTATACATGCGCACTTCTTGACTGTACCAAATTTGGTAGGGATTGATGACTGCCAGCCACGCCGCAAGCAACCCCACGCTGGTAGAAAAGAGGCGTCGGCCTATTGCAAAGAGTAGCGCAACCAGTAGAATGCCAAAGCAAAAGCTAGGCCACGCATAAAGAAATTCTAGCGGACCGGATGATGGCAGCGCGCCGTTTGTGGCCGCAAATACTTGCGGGTTGGTTAGCTGTTGCCAGCCGTGCAGCAGTAAATAGTATCCCGGTGGGTGAATGTCCCCTGCTGTATGAGCCAACAACCCCGATATCGACTTGCGCGCAAGCTCCACGCTGACGGTCTCATCGTACCAAAGCGAGTCGCTGCCCAGCCGATAGAGTCGCAGCGCAAAGGCCGCGAGGATAGCCAGCAGCAAGAGCCAACGAGGTTTATTCTGAATTTTGAAGATCGATAGATGAATCATCAACTTATGTTTGTTCAACTAATGTTTGTTCAACTAATGGGTTTGCTACAATAGCTCTGCACGGTGAATATATCCCATGCGTCTCTGTACAGAATCAGTCATGTCGGGTCAGTCATGTCGGGTCAGTCATGTCGGGTCAATCATGTCGGGTCAATCATGTCGGGTCAATCATGTCGGGTCAATCATGTCGGATCAGCTATACGTGAGCGTGTTGATTAAACCTGGATTTAACTGGTCTCAAATTTACTACAAATGGATCCACCGGATCACGTTTTTGATGATTAGTGTAACCGTTTGCCCTCTTCCTTTGTCAAACTCAACACAAGAAGATACAATATATTTTTAGCTGTTGCATATCGCAAGTGTTCATTGATATAAGGTTTTTATGTCGGCATCTACCCTGCCAAAAAAAGGCAAAACGATACAGCCAGACAGGCGAAACATTTTTTTACGCATCTGCGCCATACTGGACTTTGGGCTTCCCGTGCTTGTTGGGCTATTTCTTTGGTTGGTTTGGATTGCCACCGCACGTCAGGTCGTTGTTACGGTTGATAATGTACCCGATTCTGTCTGGACGCATCGCAGTACATTTGGTTCTTTGCTGCTCGACCTGGGTCTCGAACCAAATGGCGTGGATCGAGTTTCCTCGCTGTCAGAGAGCGGTGGTCCGTTAGAAAAGACGCTGGAGAGAGATTTACGGATCGAGCGTGCTCGACCGCTGCTTGTTATTGCTGATGGAGAGCAGTTCGCCACGCGCAGTTGGGCTGAAACAGGTAGAGAGGTGATGACCGATGCGCAGGTACGTATTGATCAAAACGATCTGCTTTTGGTTAATAGCCAACCATTTGGCTGGGACCAACCGCTGCCTGCCCCCGTTGTCAACATGCGTTCCGTTTCGACTACGCGTGCCTGGGATCGCATCTCTGTTGAGCCGCTAGAGTTGGGCGTGGAGCGTTCTGTGCCAGTCATGCTCGAACGGCATAATTTATCCGCTGAATTTCGTACATCTGCACAGACCGTCGGTGAGGCACTGCACGAGCAAGAAATTTTGATCTACGAGGGTGATGTGGTTCAGCCTGCATTGGCAAGCCCAATCCTTGCTGGCATGAGGATCAAAATTGAGCACAGTTTGCCCGTGACCGTGCAGGTTGATGGTCGAGCAATCAAAACGCGAACGCGTGCCGAGACGGTGGCCGATGCGCTGAGCGAACTGGGGTTTGGACTCTCGGGTTTAGATACAGTTGCACCGACTTTAGATGCGCCATTGACTGATAGTCTCGCCATCAAAATTACGCGTATCCGCGAGGAGGTCGAGATTAAAGAAGATGTCGAGCCTTTTGAGACGCTTTTTATTCCCGACACAAATGTGCTGATCGATACGCAGCAACTCACAAATCAGGGCGCAGCGGGCGTTACTCGTCGTCGATCACGCGTGCTGTATGAAGATGGTGTGGAAGTCTCGCGTTTGCTGGAAGATAGATGGATCGCACAAGACCCGACCCCGCGCACAATTTCCTACGGGCAAAAGATTGTGCGGCAGACGTATGTGACGGAGGCGGGACGAGAAATTGCATACTGGCGCAAGATCCGAGTGATCGCAACCAGTTATAGCGCCAATACCGCCGGTGTACCCACAACGGTTTCCTGGTACGGCATCAGCTTTTCTGGCGATAAGATGCGCAAGGGCATCGTTGCCGTTGATCCACGGGTGATTCCGCTTTATACCAAAACGTTTGTCGAAGGGTACGGTCTTGGCGAGGCACTCGATAAGGGGTCGGCTATCAAAGGACGGCGTGTTGATCTCGGCTATGATGACTGGAATTTGAAGCTGTGGAATTCGTGGGAAGAAATTTACCTGCTGTGGCCACCGCCAGACAGAGATGAGATCACGTGGGTGTTGCCAAACTGGCCCGCTGTGCCAGAGTAATTTGGCTCAACTGGAGCCTACACCGTCGACAATACATAAGATCCAAAAATGCGAGAGGACTTGCCAGCTTTTTGTAATAGCCTCTTCTAGTTTTGAATGTTATAACCTTATGGGCTGTTTAGATATACATGCTCTAAACCTTGCAGCGGTACAAAAGCATATTTTTGCGTTCTGCTCTATCTGTAACCCAAATGTCCTATTGAATAATTGCTGAATTAATAGACAATCGATAGAACGCAATCAGGGCGAGATTCTGCGCTTGTTTCAGGCCAATAAGCCTGATCGACCAGCGATCAATAATCATGGGTCGACGTGCGGATAAAGTTTGAACCCTAACGTGCTTTCCCTACACCCAGATGTATTCCACAGGCAAAATATTACGCAACCGTAAGCTGATTATCATCCTGCTTTAATTTTGCCAGAATACGATTCCAATAAACCTATTACCCCTGCGACATGGTCGACTAATCTAAAGCGGCTGTTTTCACAATCAAAAGCATTATCAACCAAATAGTTGCAAAGAAGCTACTCCTAGAATGTTTGATTCTAACTACTACCTAAAAAAATCAGTCGCTTATTCTCTTCTGCTCCTAATTATTGTTGCTGGCTTGGGCTTACGTTCTTGGAACGTAAATTTCGATGCAGGTACCGGTAGCCACCCCGACGAACGGAGTACTGCCTGCTTTTACGCTCCAAGTATTCACCTGCCTGCAAGCTGGGAAGAATTCAAGGATCCGAAACTTAGCCCGATGAATCCTCTCTGGGATACAAACCAGCAGGTTCGTCGCAGCTTTACATACGGTCACTTTCCACTCTATCTTGGCGTAGGATTTGGCAATCTTTTAAACAAACTCGAGCCTGCTGCATTATCCATAAACAACTCTTCGCGCAGTATTGCTCAGTATGTCCCTTTTGTCTCTAACGAGATCACCTTGATCTCTACAGAAACCACTGCTCTGATGAAAAACGCCAATACCGCGTGCAATGGCTTTGCGGTCGCTGGACGGTTGGTCATTGCTATGCTGGATACGTTGACCATCTTCTTCCTCTTCTTGCTTGGGCGCAGACTGGGGTCGCGACGTGATCAAAGCGGCAAGCTAATCGGTGGCGCGATGTTGGGGATTTTGGCGGCGGCATTTTATGCATTTACCGCACAGGCGATCCAGCTAAGCCACTTTTTTGCGATGGATCCAGCCAGCACAACCTTCACCGTTCTTGGCGTTTATGGCGCAGTACGCATGGCGCAGGATCGCACAATTGGCGCGGCACTCCTGACCGGTCTGGGCATTGGGCTAGCGCTCTCATCCAAATTTAGCGCGCTGCCGCTCTTTGCTGCACCCGTCACCGCAGGTATTTTGGTCTTTTGGAACGATTCCATCCGCAGCCAGAATGCAGATCGAGAGAATCTGCCCACGCATACCGGTCGCCAACAATTTATCACCCTACTTGGCGTGCCCCTTGCGCTGATTACAGGCGTAATCGTCTTTGCACTCACAAGCCCCTACGCAATATTAGACTGGGAAAGCTTTGTTCAAGCCACGCTGGTAGAACAGGGACGCATGGTGCGCGGCATTGCCGACTTCCCCTTTACACGTCAATATCGCAATACAACGCCATATCTCTACTTTTTAGAGCAACAATTCTCTTGGGGATTGGGGGCCGTGCTGGGGACGATCACCTATGCTGGATCCGCTGTGATGCTGTGGATGTTGCTTCGCAGCATGTGGAAGCTTTTTACTGGCTTTATTGGTACTGGCTCGCAAATGCGACCCAAATGGCTTTCAGATTTAGAGATAGCCAATATTATTGTCTGGAGTTGGGTTGTTCCATACTTTGGATTGACCGGCGCATTTCTGGCTAAATTCAATCGCTATATGAGCGCCGTACTGCCCTTTATTGCACTCTTTGGGGCTGCGTTTCTCTATATGCTCTGGGGCCAAAGAAAACAGCACGCAACCGCACAACAGGAGAGACAGTTGAACAGTCAGTATGTTTCTACTGAAGGTGAGCCTGAACAAATCACATCTAGCCAAACTATATTTGCACAAAATCCATCTAGACAAGATGCATCTGGACGAACTGCATCTGGACAAAATGAAGAAACACTCCCGCCACCAAACGTTCTGCTAGATCTGCGGCGCGTACTTGCGGCTGTGCTTGCATTGGTTGCCATCGGTGGTGGTCTCTTTTGGTCGGCTGCATACGTTAACGGCGTCTACAACACCGAACATCCGTGGATTACGGCCAGCCGCTGGGTTTATCAAAACGCAGACCCTGGCTCGGTTATCTTGTGGGAACTTTGGGACGATGCGCTACCAAAGCCAATTCGTGACGAAGCTGGCATGGATATGGGCGCGACGCAGCTACGCAACATCGATTGGAGTCCCTATGAAGAGGACTCCGCCCAAAAATTTGAAACGCTCAAGGCAAAGCTGCGCGAAGCAGACTACGTTTCCTATAGCTCTAAACGCATCTACGACAGCGTCGATGAACTGCCCGAACGCTACCCAATGACGACGCTCTACTATGATTCGATGTGGAATGGCGATCTAGGGTTTGAACTGGCGTTGGATGTCTCTACACCGCCCGCACTTTTAGGCTACACATTCGAAGATCGAAACGCCGACGAAAGTTGGAGCCTTTACGACCATCCGCAAGTGACCATTTTCCGAAAAGTGCGCAGCCTCACAGATGCTGAATTTAATGCCGTCTTCAATCGAGCATGGGAAAAGGCCGAACCATATTATCGCGGTGCCGACTCACCCATTAGCCCATTCTTAGAGGCTGTGGGATTGGGCCAAAATCAAGGTACTGAGGAAAGCGGGCTGATCAATCGACTGATCGGCTTGGCAACAGGAGATGAAAACCCCGGGGATAATGGAGACGAGGATCGCTCAACACTGCTTCTCGACGTACCCGTGAGCGAACTGGCTGCGGTTGACAACTACCGTTGGAATGAAGCCGCCAGTGCCAGCACGCAACAGAGTGCGCTCTGGTGGTGGGCGACCCTGACCTTGCTTGGCTGGCTGGCTTGGCCCATCTGTTTCTTTGTTTTTCGCCCGCTGCGGGATCGAGGCTACATGTTTAGCCGCACCTTTGGCTGGCTGCTGGCAAGCTGGTTTTTGTGGCTGCTCGCTAGTGCAGAATGGGCGATCAATTCGGTTGTCAATTCGTGGCTTACGGTGGGGCTGCTTGGCCTTATCGGGGTCGCCTTCGCCATTGCGCAATGGCAGCAGATCCGTCAATTCTTGCGCCGAAATTGGGGCATTATTATCTTTGCCGAACTGCTCTTTGCGGCTGCATTTGCAGGATTTATCTGGATCCGTATACAGAACCCAGATATCTGGCAGCCGTGGTTTGGGGGCGAGAAATTTATGGAATTTGCGTTCCTCAACGGCATTTTGCGCAGCCCCTACTTCCCACCCGTAGATCCACATTTTGCGGGCGGTTATATTAACTATTACTACTTTGGTATTTTTATGGTCAGCTACTTAATTAAGCTGACTGGGATATACGCCGAAGTCGCTTTCAACTTAGCCATTTCTACACTCTTTGCGCTGACGGTTGTAAACTCGTTTGCCATTGCATACTCCGCCGTCTCTGGCGCGGATCGTAAAAAACTAGCGAGTAAAAAATCGGTAAGTACTATAAGTACTGATAGTGAGCACAATATTTCACAACAGACTCTATCCGCCAGAGAAAGGCAGGCAACGCGTTCTTCTACTGCGTCTGCTCTGCCAAACCAAGCTATGGCTAGTAATTTTGCGACCAGTGATGTTGTGACTAGCAATGTGGCTACGCTCGACGTTGCACAGACTCAGCCAGATATTGCGATGTCTGGCGCAAACCCTGTCGATATAGCGGTCTCTGATACAGCCGTCAGACAATCGGCTGGTGGCGAAGCGGCTGTGTTTGTTGCAGCCACGGCTGTGGATAGAAACGCAGTCTCGGCAGAGACAGGAGTAGAGACACCCCAATCAGTACTTCCAGAAACGTCTCCAGAAATACCTCCAAAAATGCCAGTAGAGAATGATCATGCGCTGCCGTGGTATCGTGGATTAGGCATATCGCTACTGGCTCCGTTCTTTGTGACGTTGATTGGAAATTTGGATGGGTTTGCGCAGATTGTGCGTAAATTGCAGGATAAAAGCGTTTCTGAATTTCAGAGTAATCTGCCGCTGATTCCTGATCTGGTTCACGCATGGAACGGGTTTTCGACCATGCGCGAAAATGGCACGCCACTGCCCGCCTATGATTTCTGGGGGCCGAGCCGAGTGCTGCCAGCAACGATCAACGAGTTCCCATATTGGAGCTTTCTCTTTGCCGATCTACATCCTCACTTAATCGGAATTCCGCTCTCGATTCTCTTCCTTGGATTGATATTTGTGCTGATCAAAGATGCAGAGATAAGCTGGCGCGCGCAGCCTGGACGCGGTATTCTCTTGCTCGTCCTGTTTGCGCTGATGTTAGGCACGCTGGCGAGCGTAAATCTGTGGGAATATCCTACCTATCTTGGGTTGGGCGTGCTTGCGTTTATTCTGAGTCGCTATCGTCGCCACAAACGGATTGAGCTATTCTTTACTGGGTTTATAAGCATTTTATATGTTGGGCTGTCATACTTCTTCTTCTTGCCGTTTTTCCAAAATTATACAAACGTCGGTGCCAGCGGTATCGGCCTAGTGCGCGAACCAGATGCGCCAGGCTCTTGGCTGCTGATTTGGGGCTTTTTGGGCATGGTGTTGCTAACCTGGGTGCTGCTGTCGATAGGACAGGTGGCACGTCGGACAAAAGCTGACGAAGCGACTGGAACGACGCTCGACTCCGTACCTTCTGGTCCAGAGCGTTGGCTGAGCCTTTTATCAAATAAGTTTGGTCAGCTGCCGCGATTTCTTTATTTGCATAGTCTGCTGACAAAGCACAGCACCTTTGGTCATCTGTTCACAATCGGGCTGATCCCGATTACGATATTGGCCGCCTGTGGTGCATTTTTGTGGGGTCGCACCGTATTGGCCTTATGTCTCTTACCGCTTGGGCTGACCTTTCTGCTCTTATGGCGGCGCGGGCGAGCGGCAGATTCGGCGAGCCTGTTTGTCTCTTTGCTCACGGTTACGGGGCTGGCGATTCTGGCGGGTACACAGGTTATCTATTTGAAGGATTTTTTGCAAGGCGGCGATTGGTACCGCATGAATACGCTCTTCAAGTTCTTTAGCCAAGTTTGGGTTCTGTGGGCAATAGCTGCCGGAATTGCGGTGCCGCGTATTTGGCAAATGATGAGCGAACGTAGAGGCAGAGAGATAACGAACGCTGATTTATCACAGGCTTATTCATCATCCGGCACAACCGAGCGCGGCAGGCGCAGATTGTCACCCGTGTGGCAAACGGTTTGGTCGCTGCTTTTCTCAGTGCTGCTTGTTTCTAGCTTTGCTTACATCATCTTTGGCACGCCCGCTCGCTTGGATAAACGGCTGGTTGGCTGGCGTCCAGATAGCGGCACGATCAACGGATTGGACTACATGCGCGAGGGGGTCTACACGTGGCCTGATAGCAGCAACCCAATTGAATTATCATATGATTGGGAAGCCATTAACTGGCTGTTGGATAATGTGCGCGGCAACGCGGTAATTGTAGAAGCCGCCGAAGTCGAGTACTACCGATCGGGTGGATCGCGCGTTGCGAGCTTGACGGGGCTAAGTGGCCTGCGCGGTATGCACGCTCAAGAACAGCGATACGGGATCGATGTGGGGATGCGCAGCGCGCAGCATAGCGAGTTCTGGAATACGCTTGATTGGGACCGTACTGAACAACTAATCAAAGAGCTTGACATTGCGCTGATTTACGTGGGGCAGCTTGAACGCTATCAGCACGTAGCTGGTGTGCAAAAACTAGAAGCGATGGCGGCTGAAAATCGGATAACGCCCATTTATACTAACGAACGCGTGATTATCTATGGCGTACCAGAACAGATTTCAACTTGGCTGCGGCTGGATGATGATGTTAGCTCGTACAGCCAACCCAAAGATGTTGATTCAGAAGCGTTGCACACTGCTGGGCTACGCTGGACGGCAGCCTCATCTGTTTGGAGCGGGCAGCAACTTTCGGCTGTACCTGCTGCCGAATTATCTACCGAACTGTATAAAGTCAGTAGAGAGAGTAAAGAAGAAGTGCGGCTTGCTTTGATAAGCTCATCTCTTTATCCTACCTTACCAGGAGTGAAATAGTGCAAGAAATAGGAACGCAGCTTTTGGCTTGGTATTTGGTGGTTCAGCTCTGTGGATTTGCCGCGCTGCCGCTTACGTTGCGCCTTTTTGCCAATCTGCCCGATCGAGGCTATGCCTTTGCTAAGAGTTTGGGCATTTTTCTGGTGGGGTTGCTGTTTTGGCTAGGCTATAGTTATGGTCTACTACGTAATGAGGCTGGCGGTGCTTGGCTGTCATTGGTGCTTGTGGCTGCAATTAGCTTGGTTGTTGGCGCGTCACTGTTTCGCCGAGGTAAGGATCAAGCGGCGGCGGCTGATTCGAATGACGACGGTCTTGATGGCGATAGTGATCGCGGCAGCGGGTTCAGCATTCGCGGCAAAATAAGATGGGGATATGTGCTGAGCGTGGAAGCGCTCTTTCTGATTGCATTTCTTGCTTGGGCGGTGGTGCGTATGTATGATCCGGCCGTCAACCACACCGAGCAGCCGATGGACCTGATGTTTATGAACGGCATTTGGAACAGCGCCACCTATCCGCCGCAGGATCCTTGGCTGGCTGGGTATGCAATTAGCTACTACTATTTTGGCTATTGGCTGCTGACAACATTGGCGCGGCTCTCTGGTTTGACGACGGCGGTGGCCTACAATGTGGGGCAGGCGTGCTGGTATGGTCTGCTGCTTGTGGGCTGCTATGGCGTGGTGACAAATCTGCTGGCTGTGCGTGCGTCGGAAAGTCGAGCAGACGAGGCTGATGAATTAATTGCGGACAACTTGTTTAAACCGACGCGACAGATTCCTTTTAGCGCTATGCTGGGTGGGTTTATCGGGTCGCTTGCCGTGGGTGTCGTTGGAAATTTGCAATCAATTTTTGAATATTTAGTCGCCACGGGTCGAAATGTTTCGGGGCTGGTTACTTGGTTTGATGTGTATGACTATGCCAAGGATTTTTGTGACCAAGCGGCTGGGATTGTTGAAAATTGTTACGCATCTGGTGCTACAGAGAATGCGTATCTCGATAAGGTTACCAATAATTGGCATATTGATTTTGGCTGGTGGTGGTGGCGCAGTAGTCGCGTGATTGCGGATGTGAGGCCTGATGGCAGTCATATTGAGATCATTGATGAGTTCCCGATGTTTAGCTATATTTTGGGAGACAATCATCCGCATGTGCTGGCGATGCCATTTGTGCTGTTGGTGATTGCGCTGGCGTTCAATATGATTCTGCATCGACCCTCTGCCCATTTTGCTTCTGGTAAGGCTACTGCGGGTACGGGCGGCGTTTTTTCTGCATTCTCTCGGTGGACTGATATTGTGCCGCTGAGTCTGCTTGGGTTGCTGATTTTGGTGGCCGCTACGGGGGGGCTTTTCTTCTTTAATTCATGGGATTTTCCACCGTACTGGCTGTTGATGATGCTGACTGCGCTGACTGTTTTCGCGCTGCAACAAAGCACTTTGCTTCCTACGTTCTCGACGGGGTCTGCCGCTGTAAATGATGACTTAGTAGCCGACGACTTAGTAGCTGATGCGGATGATGTGGCGGACGTGGATGATGGCGAGGCTCACGCTGATTTGCCGCGTGACGATAATTCTCTACAGGGCGTGCGGGCGGCGGGTTCGGCAAGCGTGATAGGTGGCGCGGTGGCATTTGGCGGGCTGATTTTTATTGGCATGATTCTGCTTTATATTCCGTATCTTTTGAGCGCGCAGAGTCAGGCTGGTGGGTTGATGCCAAACCTTTTTCACCCGACTAAGTTTCGACAGTTTTTTCTTATGTTTGGCCTCTTTTTGCCGAGCCTTTTGGGGCTGATTTGGTTGGGGTGGCGCGAGTGTAGACCGTCGCTGCTGCGCTTGTTTGGTACAGCGGTGTTGGTGCTTGGTTTGCCGACTTTGTTCTTGGCTCTTTGCACGATTGTTGGGGCGAATGTGCCAACTGGTGAGCGGTTTTGGGGTGTGATGGTTTCGCCTAACTGGCTCTTTGAAAATGGCGATGCGGTGATGGCGCGCCGGCTTGATGCGCCGTGGACTTTTCTGATTTTGGGGCTGCTGTTGGCTGTAGTGGTTGCGCTGCTGTGGGAGCGTTGGGCTCAGATTCAGGCGGGTTTGCTGCTGCCCAAGCGCAGCCTCTTTTTTGTTTTGATGCTGGCTGCGGTGGGTCTGCTGCTGACGTATGCGCCGGAGTTTGTTTTTTTGCGTGATAATTTTAGCTCGCGCATGAATACGGTCTTTAAGTTTTACTATCAGGCGTGGCTGCTTTTTGGTCTGTGTACTGCGTATGTGATTGTTGTGGCGTTTCGCGGACGTTCTGCCGGGCAGTCGGGTCTTTCGAATTTGCCTGCGATGGGGCTGGCGCTGCTGTCTTTGGTGCTGATAGCTGGCTGCCTGATTTTTCCGGTTGCTGCGGTGTATAGTAAAACGCAGGGGTTTGCTGCGGATCGTGAGGCGTTGACGCTTGATTCGACTGCACACGTTACGCTGTATCGACCGGCTGAACGGGCCGTGATCGATTGGGTGCAGCAGAATACAGGACCAACCGCGGTTGTGTTAGAGGGGAAGGGAGCAAGTTATCGCGCTGAGTATAATATGGTTAGTACGATAACTGGTCGCCCGACGCTTTTGGGCTGGGATGGTCATGAATCACAGTGGCGCGGGGAGGCTTATGCTGAAATGTCTGCCGGGCGTTTGGATGTGCTGAATACTGTTTATCGCGATGGCGCACCTTTGCAGATTGTCGATACGCTGGCCGAGTGGGGCGTGGAGTATGTTTATGTTGGCCCAACGGAGCGTGCGCAATATGAGATTTCGCCACGTCGTGAAGAGATTTTATCACGGGTTCTGGAATTGGCTTTCGAGAGCGGTGATGTGCGGATTTATGCGCTGAAACAGTGATAGCGTTCAGTTGGTTGTTGCAAGCTATAGTTGAAGATAATAAAATTTTTGCCTAGTGTATATATTAGGCGCCATAAATAGTTAGGCGATGCCGATGCAAGATTTAGTATCTGAAGAAGAAAATGAAGAATCGACATCTGTAGAAGAGAATAGAGATCCCGAGACTGTGCTTTCTGAAGAGACTGTGCTTTCTGAAGAGACGCAGGTTGAGGAGAGGGCGTCCCAGCCAACCCCGCTTGGATCAGAGCGATATGCGCACGCTGCGCATACTGCTGTGGTGGCGGGATCGGGGATGGCGAATGAGGATGAGCGGACGCTGCTTGGATGGATAACGATTGAGCGACTGCTCTTTGGTTTGTGCATTCTGTTGGGTGCGGGGTTGCGCTTTTTTGGTTTGGCGATCCAGCCGCTGTCGAGCATGGAGGCTGCGACTTCGTGGGCGTCTTGGCTGGCCGCAACTGGTCTTAACTCGCCCAACTCGGCGGCAGATCTGCTGGCGTCTACGACTCCTGCCACAAGCCCTCTGCTCTATTCGCTTAATGCAATTCTCTTTTGGCTGACTGGTGGGAATGATACGCTGGCGCGCTTTATTCCTGCTTTGTTGGGTACGGGGATGGTGGTTTTGGCGTGGCATTTACGGCCTCACATTGGTCGCTGGGCTGCGTTGGCGCTGGCATTGCTGCTGGCAATCGATCCATGGCTTGTAGCCTATAGTCGGCTTGTGGATGGCGCAATCTTGACGGCATTTTTTGGTCTACTTGCGCTGATCGGGTTGTTGAATTTGAGCCACGCTTCGGTCGATCAATTCGACCGCGATGAAGATCTCGATGATGAATTTCAGACTAATACATTGCGGATAGACCGTGGATGGGGTGGGCTGACGGCTGTTAGCTTGGGGCTTCTTTTGGTCAGTGGCGTGCAGGCATGGAGTTTTATTCCAGTTTTGCTGCTCTGCTTTTGGCTTTGTTGTGACGGTAAGCTGCCGCTTTCTGCTGTAGAAGAGAGTAATTCGCTGGCTGATTCTGATTCTTCTGCCGGTGCTTCTGAGGCTTCTTCGTTTTCGACATGGTGGTGGTTTCTTGCTGGTGCGGCACTTTTGGGTGCAACTGGATGGCTGGCTTTCCCCGAAGGGTTGGGCTATTTAAGCACAAGCTTGAGCGGCTGGATTGGACAGCTTACAGGATCGAGTGTGGAAGCAGGATCGAGTGCGACTTATTCGCTGCGCTGGTTGTGGCTACGTCTGGTTGTGGATCAGCCACTGCTGCTGGTATTTGGTCTGATTGGACTGATTGTGCTGTTGCGCAATCGCGGTCAAGGTGGACTGCCGCGCCGCTGGTCACTTTTTATCGCGCTCTGGACTCTATGGGGCGTTATTTTGGTGCTTTTGCCGGGGCGAATGCCAACAACGCTGCTGCTGCTCGAACTCCCGCTGCTCTTTGCCGCTGCTCATGCGGTTGGCTCTGTGCCGCGTCCTGAATCTCCGCAAAACTGGTCAGAATCGCTACTTTTTGTGGGGCTGCTAACTGCGTTTGTGCTGAGCGCGTGGATTATGCTGATAAACTTGGTTTATAGCGCTCAGTTTCAGATTGCCGAAGCGCGGATTTTGCTGCTTATTATTGCGGCACTGATTGTGAGCGTGATTGTGTTTTTATTGCTGGGATCGCGTCAACGAACGCTACAGATTGCTGCCGTTTTTCTGTTTGCGCTGCTGTCGTTTATGACGTTGAGCAGCAGCGTTCAGCTTAGCCATCGTTTTGATTTGCAGGCACCCGATGCATTCTTTAGTGAATATACAAATTCTGATGTGCGTGCAATGGTGGAGAATATTGAAGTGTTAAGCTCGCAGCGAATAGGCGATCCAATTCAGGCAACGGTTATTGTTCCGCTAAACGGTGGCCCTGATCCGCTGCTGGGGTGGTATCTGCGCAAGATGCAAAATCTGCGCTGGGGGGCACCGCCGCCAACTGCTTCAGAATCAGGTGAGACAAAGCTGCCATTCCTGATTTCGTATCAGACGAATGCTGTTGGTGATGACGGCGCATCGCAAGAAGATCAGGCGAGTCGTGCGCCGGATGGATATTTGGGGAGCGAGTATGGTCTGCGTGTAGGCTGGCTGCCTGCGGAATTGCCTAAGTACGTAGCGCCAGAAGCTGCTGCTGAGAATATCGCCGAAGATACTACTGGGGATGATAGTGAAGAAGGGCCGATGACGTTAGCGGATCGCATTAACGCACGCTGGGGCGCAGAATGGCGTCCGCTATTGCGCTGGATCCTCTATCGCGAAGTTAATCCCCCGCCAACACCTGAAGGTGCGGTGCTGTGGATTCCGGCAGTCGAGGAGTAACTATTTTTAGAAGCCATTTAGCTGACCTATCTGCTTGTTAAACTGAATAGCTACTATTTTTTTATACAACTTTATACTGAAAAAGTCTTGCTATATTTGCTCAGAAAAGTTCTGTCCTATCATAGGAACGGGACAAAATTCTGGGGAGCTATACCAGCATTTGTGGTTTTTAGGAGAGTAAGGTTTTATGACACAAAATATATTATCAAGCAGCCAAATGGGCAACCGAGAAAAAGGCGGTTTAGACCGTTCGCTCGGATCGATGTTGACCCTAAACTGGGAGACAATAGCCTGGGCTGTGCTGCTGCTAATTGCTATAGTCAGTCGTTTTTATGATTTGGGTGCAAGGGCAATGAGCCATGACGAGAGCTTGCACGCGCTCTATTCATTTTATCTTTACGATAAGGGCGATTATATCCACAACCCGATGATGCACGGGCCGCTGCTCTTTCATTTGAACGCTATTTCGTATTTCTTTTTTGGCGACAATGATTATACTGCAAGAATTGTGCCTGCGCTTTCTGGGATAGGTGTTTTGTTGATGACGTGGGGTTTCCGTCCATACATCGGTCGGGTTGGTGCGCTAATTGCCGCGGCGTTGCTGTTGATCAGCCCAAGTATGCTTTATCACAGCCGCTATATCCGCAACGATATGTACATCGCTTTCCTGACCATGGTTTGGCTCTATGGCGCGTTCCGCTATATGGATACGCGGCAGTGGCGATATCTGCTCGTCATGATGCTGGGCATGGCGTTTGGCTTTGTCTCGAAAGAAAATCATTTTATGAACGGTGGCGTGATTGGCGTGTTTTTCTTGGGGCTTGCCTTCTGGCAGGTGCTTAAAGCACGTTCATCTGCGATACTTTTGACGGGCATCATTCTGATCTCTGGTGCATGGTATACGGTGCATGAATTTCTGAGCGGCGGTGAAGCTAATGAGGCGGCCGCAGTAGAAGGAGCGGGCGCAGTAGAAGGCGTAGCGGAGGGCGTGGATGGCGCCGCAACCGAGGTGGCTGCAGTAACGTCGTCTCTACTTTCGCCAGACATGCTGCTCTTAGCGATTGGCGGCTTGGTTCTGCTCGGTTTGTTGATCTTCTTTGTGATAGTTGATAAAGCTTGGAAGAAGCTGACCAACAATAGCGCGATGGATTTGGCCATTATTATGGCGACACTCATTCTGCCATTCTTGGCCCCAGTAGGACATGCTATTTTTGGATGGGATCCAATGGCGCATGGAACGACGGAGGATCTAGTCCGTTCGGGTGGCCTTGTTGGTTTCTTTACGCTGTTAAGCGTCGTCGTCGCTGCGCTGTGGTTTGGTTTATTCCGTGGCGGCGATGTCAAAGAGGATGAGAATATAGTCGATAGTATCTTGCCCGCGCGAGTTGGTTTCTTTGGCTGGCTACAGCTTATGCTGCTTTTCTGGCTAATTCAAACTCTCTTCTTTACGACATTTTTGACCAATGTCAAAGATGGTCTGGCAACAGGTATCGTGGGAAGTTTAGGCTACTGGTTTGCGCAGCAGGAAGTCGCGCGTGGGGGTCAGCCTTGGTATTACTATCCGATGATCGGCGGCCTGTACGAGTTTTTGCCGATAGTCCTTAGCCTGACGGGGATCGGCGTTATGCTCTACTATGTGATCTCCAATCGCATGTGGGATCCTGTCACGTCAACTGACATGCCCCCGCGTCCTTCGCTTTGGACAAACTTATTTCAGCGTGATTTTGATGACACCTCTGATTTACCTGGCGGCGAAGTCAAATCCATAAGCCATGACCCAAATTTGAGCGAGGCCGAACAGCAGACGATCTTTGATCATTTGCGTCAAAATCGCGTCTTCTTCGTGGTTTTCTGCGCTTGGTGGGTTGTAATGTCTTGGGTGGCTTATTCCGCTGCTGGTGAAAAGATGCCGTGGCTGTTGGTGCATATGGCACAACCGATGTGTGTTTTGGGGGGCTGGTACTTTGGCCGTCTGCTCACCCGTATCGATTGGGCGGCGGCGCGCAAAAATAAGGTAGTCTGGCTGATCGGTCTGGCACCAGCACTGCTGTATACGCTCTTCCGGCTCTTCTTTACGCTGCCCTTTGGTGGCGATCAATCGGTTGGCGATATCAGCACGACCATTCAGTGGATACTCACCTTGGTTATCGTGATAGCGCTCATTTATCTATTGATTCGCTGGGTGCGTGGCACCACGTTATTGAGCGCCGCTCGCCTGATATCGATCGGATTCGTGACGCTTTTGACATTGCTGACAATCCGCTTTAGCTATATGCTAACCTACATCAATTACGATATGGCGACAGAGTATCTGGTCTATGCTCACGGGGGGCCGGATCTTAAAAGAGCGCTCAACGAAATTGATCTGATCAGCGAGCGGACGGTTGGTGAACGCAATATTGTCGTGGCCTATGATGATGACAGCTCTTGGCCGCTAAGCTGGTATATGCGTCTCTATCCAAATAGCAAGTTCTATGGCGGTACGCCCAGCAACGATTCGATGAGCGCGCCCATTATTATTGTGGGCAACAAGAATTACGATAAAGTACGTCCATACGTTGCGCGTGACTATGTTAAACGAACATATCGCCAAGTGTGGTGGCCCGATCAAGGGTACTTCTACCTTACGTGGGATAGATTCTTTAGCACGATTCGCGACCCGGACAAGATGGAGCGTATTGCGCAGATTGTCTTCTATCGACGTCACCGCAACGACAATCCAGATGTGGAAGGCACGTGGCGAGATTTGACCTTGTGGCCGAATCGACATGACTTTGAGATGTACGTTCGCCGAGATTTGGCCTCAGAAGTATGGGATCTGGGCGTTGCTCCGTTGACTGCTTCTAGCGCAAACATGTTTCTTGAAGCGAGTGAGCGAGAGATTGATATCAATGCCGCAACTGCGTATAATCAGGACTATGGCGGCAGCAGCTTACTTACTCCACGCTCGGTGGCTGTTGCTTCAGACGGTTCGCGCATTATTGCAGATACTGGGAATCATCGACTGGTGCTGCTCGACCAAGACGGTAATTTTGTCAAGGCAATTGGCAGCTATTGTAAAGTAGATGAGGGTGAATCGAGCGGCTGCGTTGACCCCGATGGCGAGAGTGGTCCGCTGGCGTTAGGCGATGGTCAATTCTATGAACCATGGGGCGTCACCGCGGATGGATCTGGGAATATTTACGTTGCCGATACGTGGAATGGTCGAATTCAGGTCTTTGATTCGGATGGAAACTTTCTGCGTAAGTGGGGTACGTTTAGCTCGACCGATGGCGAGTTGGGTGATGCCTTCCGACTATTTGGTCCACGCTCGGTCGCTGCCGATCTCACCGGCGGCGTCTATATAACCGATACTGGCAATAAACGCATTGTTCACTACTCGTCAGATGGTCAACTCATCAATCAAATTGGTGGCGGTGGCGTGATCGGCGGTCACTTTGAAGAGCCGGTAGGCATTGCCGTTGATCAGAATGATGGCACCGTTTATGTAGCCGATACATGGAACCAACGGATTCAGAAACTCTCTGCGGAATTAGAATTTGTGGCCGAATACCCCGTGCCTGGCTGGGAGAGTCAATCACTCTATCATAAGCCCTATTTGGCGGTTGCGCCGAATGGTGATGTATACGCCAGCGACCCAGAATTTGTGCGAGTTTATGTGTACAATAGCGCAGGTGAGATCCGGGCATCTTTTGGCAACATTGGTACAGAGATGAATCAATTTATGCTGCCAACAGGGCTGGCTATCGATCCAAATACCAACATGGTTTTAGTGGCCGATGCGGATAATAACCGCGTGCTTGCCTTCCCCCTCGTTCAATAAACTGAGCGTAACAGGTCACGTTATCTAGAGTGGTTCAATCTACGAGATTGAACCACTCTAGATAACCCAAAATTATTTCTCAACACCCCTGCAATCTAGCTACTAATAAAGTAAATTATGCACAAACAGGGCGACTGCCAAGTCGCCCTGTTTGTATCCACCCAACAAAGCGACACAAAGCAACGTGCGATGCTCAATTTAGTTCTTGGAATTTTATCAATTCTACTTGCCATTGTGGGTCAAAAACTGCTTGAAGCTGAGCAGCTACCGTGGTCGATTGCAAGCTATGCGATTGCGCTCTGCCTTGCCGTCTACGCATTCCGCCATCAGAAATTTCCCGACTTTTATTCAAGATTCATCTATGTTGCGCCGACGCAAATTTCTCCGCGCTCGTCGTGGCGTTGGGTACCGTTTCTACTGTTGCCGATTGCACTGTCAGCCTCCGTTTGGGGCTTGACTATTTTTCGGGACGACTACGAACGGCCCACAGGCGCATGGCGACTTTATATCGGCAGCGCACTCCTCTTTCTATTTGCCACCTTTCTCCTACAGTTGCTGCGTCCTGCATCGGCTGACCGCCGCTCGCATAAGTTTGGCACTGCCTCTTTCTTCAAACAGGTCGAATGGCTGCTGCTGCTTGCGATCATGGGGGGGGCGACTTGGATACGTCTCTATCGCTTTGATTCGTTTCCTTTGGGAACTTGGTATGACGAAGCCGTTGCTGTCAACTTGGCCCAGCGTATTTTGGACGACCCAACTTGGCGACCGCTCTTTCCCGGTACGATCAATGTTACTGGACACTACATCTATACCGTTTCGCGCGTGCTTGCCGTGGTTGAAGACCCAACGTTAGCGGTGCGTTTGGTCAGCGTTGTAATGGGCATTGGATCGGTTTTAGCGGCCTATTTTGCCGGACGCGAAATATTTTTCCTCGCTCAACGCAGCCCCGACTTGCCCATCAAAACGGCTGCGACTACCCGCCCTACGATCACCCGCCCCATGAATTGGGCCGAGCCTGCAAAACTAACCGCCCTCTTAGGATTGACTCTTGCTACCTATGTGGCCTTCTCGCGCTGGCACGTCAATTTTAGCCGGATCGGGATGTACAACATTGCAACGCCATTTTTTGCGCTGCTGACTATTGCGCTGCTGCTGCGGGCCATTCGACGGAATAATTATTTCGAGTATAGTTTGGCGGGGGCAGCAATTGGTCTCGGGCTTTGCTTTTATACCGCATTTTTCTTTTTTGTTGCCGCGATCGGACTTTACCTGATCTACCGCATTCTCTTTGAGCGCGGCTTTGTGCGCGAGCAGTGGGTTGGACTGACGTTGATGACGCTGCTGATTGTGATGCTGGTTGCGCCGCTTGCCTTCTTTGCTCAGGATAAGCCAGATATCTACTTTGCGCGTACAAATGAGACCTCGTTGTTGAGTAATACCCCACCCGAGAAACAGCTAAATGCCTTGTTAGAAAATGGGCGCAAGCATCTGCTCATGTTTAACTATCGCGGCGATCCAAATGGCCGCCATAATTTGCCTGGCAAACCGATGCTTGATTCGATCATGGGCGCACTTTTGATCTTGGGTATTGGGCTTTGTCTACGCTGGATTTGGCGACCGACTTCTATTCTGCTTTTGAGCTGGTTTGGTCTTGCCTTATTGGGTGGCATTTTGACACTGGATTTCGAAGCGCCACAGTCGCTGCGGTCAATTGCTGCACAGCCAGCCGCATATATTTTGGCCGTACTGCCGCTTTACTTTGTCGGCCAACTCTGGCTCTATCCAGAAAAAGTCCGCCCGTATCCAAAAAAAACCCGTGCAGGCTCACAAAAAATAGAGAACGACTCGACCAAGATACGTCGCGCAAACCAATCTTATTCTGGCTGGCTGGGCCAACCAAAACGGAATCATCAAACGTCTTCACGCGTTTCAACTTCCTCTGCTGACTCTGCTTCGGTATCCGGCTCTGCTTCTGTCCCGTCGCCCTCTTGGTTCTCTTCTTGGTTTTCCTCGCCTTGGCTTTTTGGGGCTGTACTGGCTCTGCTGCTGCTGCCCATAATCTATGAAAACTACACCGCTTATTTTGATCAACAGGCCAATGATTTTGCTTCGTGGAATGCATTTTCAACGCCAGAAACGCTGGCCGCTGGCCTCTTTAATCAAATTTACGACACGCATCAATCGCAAACAGAAGAAGAGCCAGCCGTCGATGTTTACGTGATTTCATACTTTATCGACCACCCCTCCTTTCTCTTGCTTGGCAATGAGTCCCGTCGCGCCAAGCGGCTTGAAACGACTACCCAATTCCCGCTTTCTGTTCCGCCAGATCGCGATATCTACCTTCTGCTAAATGCCGAGACGCGTTCGCTCTTTGACGAAACAAAACGGTACTATCCAAATGCCGATTATCAAGAAATCAACCCCCCGTTTGATGGCCCCCCTGTGGTTTACCAGATACATTTAACGCCTGATGACATTGCTGGCATTCAGGGACTTTCGTCTGTTTACTATGGTTCGAACACGTGGGCAAGCGATACAGTTTTAACGCAGAAGGATCTCGCGTTACGATTTGAGTGGCCAGATGAGGCACCGCTGCCGCTTCCCTTCTCTGCCGAGTGGGCTGGTACGCTGAATGTGGTCAATTTTGGGCCGCACGGCTTCTATGTTCAAGCACCCGATCTGGTTGAGATCTACATAGATCAAGCACGTGTTTGGTCAGCTTCTGGCAATGGGGCTTTTGCCATCACGCTTGCCAAGGGCAATCATCGGATCCGCGTTCGGGCAGTTGGCGCACCCGGGCCATTTAGCCTTTCTTGGCAGACGCCCGTTCAGGATATTGCGCTGATTCCATCGCAAGCACTCTATACACCAGTTGTGCCTGCGAATGGCCTTTTTGGGCGATATTATGCCAACGGAGAATGGACACCGCCCTCGGCCTATACTCAAATTGAACCAAACTTTGATCTCTACTTTCACAGTCCCTTAATGGAGCGTCCGTATACAATCGACTGGTCGGGACAGATTCGTTTGCCAGAAGATGGTCGCTACGTTTTTGGCCTAGAGTCGATTGACGAATCGAGTTTGTTTCTCGATGGAGAGGAGGTGCTTGTGGCGGATAAGCGCAATACATATACAGACACCGCAATTGACCTACCACGCGGGCTGCACGATATTGCGCTAAAATTTGCAGATCGTACGGATCATACACACATTAATTTCTACTGGCAGACGCCTAGCGGTCAGCGTGAAATTGTGCCCGCGGATGTGTTATCCCCTGCGCTGGAATTCTATGAAACAACAGCTGTGCCACACGCAGATCGCCTTATATTTCACGAGATCGTGCCAGCCGCGCCAACTTTGCTGGTTCCGCTTATGCAGGGTGAGTATCAATTTTTTGAAGAAGATTGGTTGCAGATTAGTGGAATTACAGCGGGCATCAACGGCATGATCTATGTAACGGATGCCCCAAATAATCGCGTGCTGGCACTGCAAACTGACGGAACGCTGCTCTACGAGATCAGCGAATCAGCCAGCGGCATTGCAGTGACAGACCCAACCGATCTCGCCGTTGATAGCAGCGGTCAACTTTATATATTAGATGCAAGTCAAACGCGAATTCTAATTTTTACTGCTGCTGGCAACTATGTGCGTACGCTGCGAACCGATCCCGATATTTTTGAGCGATCGCGCGGGCTACACGTCGACTTTCAAGATCGCATTTGGGTTGCCAATACACCGCGCGGACGCGTTATTGCGCTAGATCAAGATGGCGAAATCCTGCTTGAAGTTCAGCTACGTCCGGGCCAAGATTCGCAGCCTGTGGATGTGGCCGTAGGATTAGATGGCAAAATTTTTGTGACAGATGCCAGCCTCCAAAAGCTTATGCGCTTTTCGCCAGAAGGCCGCAGCGAACGGACGTGGGATCTGACGCCGTCGATTACGATCGCTGGCCCACATTTGGCGGTGGATAAAAAAGGCAATATCTACTTGTCTGATTCAAGTGAGTCTAAAATTGCCGTGCTGGCCGCAGATGGTCAGCGCACTGGCGAATGGGAATTAAGCGGCCCAAGTGATATGATAACGACTCCCGTTGGGATTGCGGTTGATGCTGCTGGGCAGATTTGGTACGTTGATAGTGCAAGTCAAACGATAGGCTTGATTAATCCAAATTTATTCGAATAAAATTAATAGAGACTTAAACTTGGTCGATGCACTGCTAGATAGACCAACTCTAGTGAGTAGACCAACTCTGGTGAGTAGATTTAAGTCTTTTTTCTATGAGTACAAATATTAAGTACAAACATATTGTGATAAACCTTTTACGCTTGAGAAGTAAACCTAACGTCATCTTTCTACTGTTGTTTCGCTCTTATTTGTCTCGCTTTTTCTTGTTGAGCTTTATGGTTATGGGGATGAGTTTATCTGGCCACGCCCAAGTCCCCACGGTGGATCCACGAACGATCACAACGCCAACGCCGACCGCCGTGCCATATAATCCCGCCACATCCACGCGCACGCCAAACCCCGAACCGACCGCCATCATTCTTTCGAACGACCTGTTCGATGAACTTTCTTTGACTGATGAACCTGTTGCGGATGAGAAGCCCGAACCTGATGTGATGCATGGATTTAACCGCACGCGCTACTACACTGTTCGCCCCGAAGATACGCTGCTAAGCGTGGCCCTAGAATCTGGGATTAATCTGGACGAAATGTGGTGCGTGGTTTCACCCACCTTTACGGGGCGACAGCCGCTGGTGATTGGTGATATATTAGAGATACCGACGCCAAATATTGCCTGTCATCACGTTGCCGAAGGTGAACTGATCGATGATCTTGCAGCGCAATATAACGTGCTTGTAGACGAAATTGTGGCCGAGTCGTGGAACGAGCTAAATGCAGATGATCTTGATGTCGAGCAACCTCTCACCGCTGGGATCCATTTGCGCGTGCCGCTGCCGGTTGATCCAGCAGCTGCGGGCGAAGAATTGCTGCTGCTCTTAACGCAGCCTGTTGGAAAATCTTTGCCGACCGCGATGATGCGTGTCAACGTCGAGCCACGAATCGATCCGGGTAATACTCCTGACGATTGGCCTTTTGGCAGCAGTCGCTTTCGCTGGCCGGTTTCGGGTTGGCTCAGCCAGGGCTATCACGGGCGTCATCGTGCGCTGGACATTGCATCACCCGCTGGAACGGTTGTCACGGCTTCGGATAGAGGCGTGGTGATCCGAGCTGGCTGGAATAGTCAGGGATACGGTAATTTGGTGATTGTGGATCACAAAAATGATTATCTAACGCTGTATGCTCATTTGAGCAAAATTCTGGTTGAAACCGGACAGATTGTGGACGCAGGCGAGGTGATTGGCAAGATCGGCTCAACCGGAAACAGTACCGGACCACATTTGCATTTTGAAGTCCGCGATTATGGCAAATTGGTGGATCCACTGGTGATGTTGACTAGGTAAGATCTTATTCCCCGCCTCGCCAAATCAAGTATCCTTTGGACAACCATCTGCGTTGCGTATTGACCTTAAATCCACCGGCTGCGAGATGTTCGGCTGTGGCGATAAACCATTGTCGTGCCCCCCACGCCTGCGTTGATGCACAAGCGCGTGCGCTCTGCTTCCACGCCTGCATAAATGTATAGATCGACTCACCCGGCACCATGCGATGAATATAGTTTTTGGGCAACACCGCCTGAAAATCACTTGGATCAAAATGACCCGGCGACTCTGTTGATTTTTCGGATCTAAAATTTGTGCTAAAAAGCAACCCCTCTGCGCGCCACGGATCGGTAGCATCGACTGGTTGCCGACGCATCAAGTTGATCACCATCAATCGTCCAAGCGGATCGGATGTGCCTTCTATCAACAGACCCCCGGGCAGCAGATATTCGGCTAGCTGTGTATAGGCATTCGCAACATCCGTTTCATCATATTGACGCAGCACGTTGAGCGCGCGAATCGCGCGCACCGTCTCCTGCGATCCATCAGGTCGCGATTTCAACGGTAGGTTGAAGCCACCTAAGCGAAAGTGAATCGTGTCTGTTGCAAATGGCTGCGCGGCAGCGACTCTTTCGGGATCGATCTCGACGCCGAGAATGCCCAATTCGGGATTGATTTGGCGTAGCTGGCGTGCGCTTTGTAGCGTGGTAACAGGCGTTGCACCATAGCCAAGATCGACAAAAAGTGCCTGCGCATAGTCATCGTTAGCGCGCAAGAGCAAGGCTGGATCATATTGTTTTAAGAATATGTCAAGACGGCGCAGGCGATTCTGGGCAGTTTTGCCACGCGTCGCTGCACCCGCCAGCCGTTTTAGGGTTGACGGTAAATAGAGATCGGTCATCATTTAGAAAGAACAATGGCCCCAGAAAAATTTTGGATAAGTAGCACTTTTTGGACGGGTATAAGATTGATCGGTTCATCGACTCTTCTGGTAATATTAGCGTTACTTCCCATTATCCAAAAATTAACAGGGCTGTCCATTAAATCAGAAGAGAGGATGTAGATATGTTTTCAAATCAAGTAGTAATTGTCACGGGTGCCGGGCGTGGTATTGGTGCGGCTGCGGCCAAGCTTTTTGCTCAGCAGGGTGCGCAAGTAGTGGTAAACGATCTAAATAACGAGCCAGCAGAAGAGACGGTGGCCGCAATTAAAGAGGCTGGCGGAGATGCAATTGCCGTGCCGGGCAGCGTAACCGACCCCGAGTTTCCTGACTATTTGATGAAACAGACGATGGATACGTATGGTAAGATCAATGTACTTGTAAACAACGCTGGCTATACGTGGGATGGGATGATTCACAAGATGACTGATGAGCAGTGGCTGGCGATTTTAGAAGTCCACGCCACGGCCCCGTTCCGCATGGTGCGGGCGGTTGCACCCTATATGCGCGATGCTGCCAAAGCCGAAATGGGCAAAGGCGGTTCGCTGGAACCGCGCTGCATCATCAACGTCTCATCAACTTCGGGGCTGCATGGTAATATTGGACAGGCCAACTACGCCACGGGCAAAATGGGTATTGTTGGGCTGACCAAAACGATTGCTAAAGAGTGGGGCGCATTTGGGATCCGCTGCAACGCGGTTGCCTTTGGGTTGATCGATACGCGACTGACGCGCGCCAAAGAGGATGGCGAAACAATCAACGTGGATGGGCAGGATGTTGTGCTCGGCGTGCCACAAGCCGTGCGCGACGATTCGAATCGTCGCTTTATTCCACTACAGCGAGCGGGTACAGTTGACGAAGCCGCGGGCGGTATTGTGATGATGGCCTCGCCACTGGCTGGCTATGTTTCTGGTCATACACTGGAAGTAACTGGCGGTCTGGGAATTTAGGGAAGGTTGCAGGTCGCAGGTCGCAGGTTGAAAAGAATTGAAAATCACATCTGCATAAACCCTGCCCACCTGCCCACCTTACTTATTAGGAGAGAAAAATGACACGTGAAACAGTTTTTGCACAAGTCCAATCACAGATTGGAGAAGAGACGCACATCAGCGATTGGATCGAGGTAACGCAAGAGATGATCAACGGGTTTGCGGATGTGACGCTGGATCATCAATGGATTCACATTAACCCCGAGAAGGCGGCGGCTGACTCGCCCTATAAGACGACAATTGCGCACGGCTTCCTAACGCTGTCGTTGATCCCCTACCTGTCGGGCAGCGTCGATCCAGAAAAGCCACGCTATCCCGATGTGAAAATGGGCGTAAATTATGGGTTGAATCGAGTGCGCTTTCCCAATGCGGTGGCCGTTGGCGCCAAAGTGCGGGCGCGTGTTAGCCCCATGGCGGTAGAAGAAGTGGCAAATAATGGCTTGCAAGTTGTCAACAAAGTGACGATTGAGATCGACGGTGTCGATAAGCCTGCGTGCGTAGCCGAGACGGTTTCGCGAGTCTATTTTTAAGCATGGAATTTTAAGCCTCGGTGACATTTGGCCGCCTGTATGCTAAGATACAGGCATACTTTATAAATGCTTGGGCCAGCGCTCTTGCAACGTATGTTCACGCAGCGGAAACACAAAAAACATTTTCTTGCCTCTTTTGGCCGTGGGGAAATGTTCCTTTCTGACG
>JAUKWC010073937.1:0-32601 GCA_032356245.1 Endocladia muricata
ACACCCTCACCCCCACGCCCTCACCCTCTCCGCCTCCAGCAGCCCGCAATCCCCGCATCGCATCACATACCATGCGTCTGACGACTCTTCAACGAAGCCACCCCTCCTTCCCACCATCCCTTTCAGTTTGTATACCACACCACACCACACCACCACCCGCACTCGCTCACCCTTTCCACCTCCAACAGCCCGCACGTCCCGCATCGCATCGCACATCACATGTATCGCCACCCTTCAAGGACGCTTCCTATCCGGCTCGGACTCTTCGAGCCCGTTCGAACACTGTCTCGAATGCGTGCTGCTTACCCGTGCACGCCGTCGCATCACGAGGAAAAACCGTCACTCAGTACTTTCTGTTGGCGGCAGGGTATCTTTGCAGATTTTACGTGGTAGCGTTCCGTATCGCTGCGGTCTAAATAGAGCCTTTGGCAGGTTCTTACATGCCACAGCTTCGCCGCCGTACCTTGAAAATACCCGAGATGAAAATATCCTAGACCGTACGAAATTTCGAAAACCTCTTAATGACGGGTATTACAGTAGCACTTCTTTTCGATTCTCACCTCTCGTTGTAGTACCCGTGAGCGAATGCATGATGTTCTCTTGTCGACACAACCAATAGCGTACGTGTGTGTCGAATGGCAGGCTTCGTCTTCCACCTTGACCACTTCCGCGTGCACGAGATCTGCAGTAGGTTTCGTGAACGCGGGAGTGCTCTCAAGCGGACCTACCGTCTTGTATCACTGAAAACAAGAAGAAAGCTACATACGTGGAAAACCTCCTACCTCTCCGTTCTCTCACTCTTCCCGGCACCCCTTCTCCTCGCAGCCATCCTCGCCAGCACTCAATATACGCCGCAAACATCGGCACTGCGTCTACTCGTCTTCCGACGCATACTCCCTTTCCAGATACGAGCAACAGTGTCACTTCCGAACATACCGACCGGTCGAGCCCGTCCCTACTTCTCCGCAGGGTTCACCCGCCCCAGAACTTCTTTTCCACTACGATGATAACGCCCTTTCTGATGAGACTCCGGCGCCTCTGCTTCCGTTGCTCCCATTCCTATGCCACGCTGATGCAGAAAGGACCACAAGTATGACCGACCTCCTCATACAACCTATTGCAGTTTCTCTTGCCGAAGTAGAGAGGACTGACGGCCCGCGCACGGTTGACGAGATCATCTCTATCCTGACGGATACTGACTTCTCTCTCGGCCGCTTTGGAGACCACATTGGCTCCTTACAAGAGTAGCGCTCCCCCACACTCGCTGTTGTCGAGAAGTGGCTTCACCATCAGGGTTTCTCCGCAACTCGTGTGTTGAACCACAGCGGTACGTCCCTTGGAGCTGCTAAGTTGCGGGACCCTGTCGAGATCCCGCGAAAGTGAGTAGCGCAAGCTACCACAAAGTCTTGTTTCTTCCGCCCACGTGGTGACCCCACACAGAGCGACACGCCTCTCTTCGCGCATCCCCTGCAGACTGACTTGTACCGACGAGTTTGTCAAGACCTCAAGGAAGAAGTCATGAGAAGCGATCCCGAGGGCGCCATCTAGACACCGGGACGTCGGGGACCTACTTTTTTGTAGGTTGCGTACAGGTCTATACCGATAAGTCCACCACTACACTTAAAAACAGCGCCCTCGTCGACTATCCCGTGCATCTCACTCTCCTCAACTTCACTGCCGCTTTCCTCCGACGCTGCATAATGTTCTGGCACACCGTCGTTCGTTATTTTTGTGTCCAGCTCTTCCCCTCCGTGGACGACAGAAACTTTGACGTCCTTCCACCTTCTTCGACTACTCGTGCACAAGTCACCAAAAACTGCATACTACACTCCGCCCTGCACTCTCTGCTATTATCTGTGTATGAAAAAGCCCTAGGAGGCTACACGTGCTCAGATGCCTTCCATCGTCTCTGGAAATGTCACCCAGTGCTCACCAGCTACTGCTGCGACATACCCGAGGCGAAGGACATCATCGGCACTCGGTCAGGCACAAAAACCAGCCAACCGTGCCACTGTCGCGAAGTACCTTCAAATCTTTTCACTTCGTGCGCCTCCTTCCCACCGCGCGCTACGTAGTCCATCATCCCTCTTCGCACAGCAGTTGCCGACTCCGAGGACGACGCCTCTGGCCAGGCATTGCTGAGCATGCCAGCTCAAGCACGAGCTGCAACCGCACAGGCGCAACAGACCCTCGCAACCTCCTCTCTGCAGAGGCTGCCATCTGTTCTGGGAACACGTGCCGTTCTTCCGTCCAAATCTCATCTCGGAATGCACTCCATTCTCGGTTTCGAACCGCTGCACAACTTCCACGTCGGCATCTGCCAGCTAATCAAGCCCTGTATATTTCTTAGGCTCGATTCCCCCGTCCTATTCACAGCGCAAGCTTCCGCCGGCAACAGTCGGAAACACTTCAGAACCATCCGCACGGCTCTCCTTCGCGGAGTCAACACGGTTCGGGCTGCCATTCAGAGGAACTTCTACGTTCCCGGCCTACACATCGACTTCTATGCCTCCGAAAAAGGCATTCACCTGAACGGACTCTACAAAAATGAAGGAGTACGGGGCGTGCTGGAGTCCAAACACTACAAGTCCGTTGACACGGTCTTTCCAATTATCGCAGGAATCATAGAACGTTGCTGTCATTAAGCTGACTCCGCGCCCCTCGCATCTTTTTGCGCTCAGTACTTAGACATTATAATAGTCAGCTCGGGGCAGGTGGTCAAGAAGCACTAGAGCTTCACAGAGGATCACAACCTAGAGGACTGTGTCAATACGTTTAAAGCCCCCATACTTCACGTCTTTGGGGACCATCACCCCACCAGGCTCAAAACCCTCAAGTCTCATCTCCTTACCCACCTTCGAGATGACATCCGCAACTTTGGAGGCCTGCAACATATACATCACGGTGTTTATGAACACGCTCTGACTTCATTCAAGCAAGACTACTGCCGCTCCTCCAAGCGAAGGGCAACAGCCATGGACGAAACCGTCCGCAGAATCCAGGACTCCGGAAATCTTGCTGCCGTTCGAACGCACCTCGCCTCCGGCTCTCAGTCGCGTCGCCTCACAACCATGCACAGGAATCTAAATGACAGGCGCGGGGCTCGTCTGATCTGGGAAGCCTTCAGACTGTACCTCCGCGAACTAGCTCACTTGAGAACTCTCGCCGTGCCGCTTCTCGGAAACGAAGAAGTCCGCCTGACCGCCGCAATGCTCCAACCACTACGCGGAGAAGCTCCCGACGTCTGCATCGATCTTCTTGTTCGGCTTGGTGGCGAGGGCATCACAGTGCTGCTGGACTTTGTCCGTGCCGGGCATCTCCAGTAACATTCGATCCAGACATGTCGCACTCTCTAAATTACTATTGTCAAGAGCGGCTACGTTCTCGGCGGCCTTCGTCCCTCTATCAACGACGATGATTCCGACCTGAATGTCAGTCGGCTCGACCCGATGTAGAAACATGTCATTCAGCGCGTTTATGCAAGTAGCAGCTTCGGACCGACGAAACGGCATCGATCCAGCTTCGTGCTCATGGCCGCTGACGACGAAGAGCACGCAGACACTGTATGGGTTGCCCAGGTTCTGTCTCTCTTCCGTACGCATAGCCGTGAATCAATACAATCTACCGATTATGCCTTCGTTCGGTACATGGATTGTATTCGATCAATCGACGCTATCGATGACACTCTGCAATACGTTCGCCTGCTGTTGTCTACAGATGAGAACGTAAATCGCACAGAAAATCTGGTCTCGCTCCCAGAGATGCAGTGACGACGGCGTCAAGCTCCTGCTTCTCCCTGATTTAGCATGTGCAAGGCCTCTGCTATCATTGGGACAGCTCAAGTGGTGCGGTTAAATTTCCACATGCCCCCTTTCACTCCTCGGTTCCACTTGGTCTACCATCGCTTCTGCATAAACTGGTTCGACAGAGACCGTGATGCACGGCCAGTCCTACCTCAACCCTCCACTCCAACCGACACGCCATTCTCTCTGCCGTAGAATTAAACAAACGAGAAAACTACAATCGGTTAAGTGAGCTACCAACATACAAGTACTGTTTCCATCCTTCTCTCTCTTCTGTGCGTCGACAGCTACTTATGCTCTGCTATAACAACAGCGCGCGGGAGAGAATCCAAAGTTGTGGCTGGAATCCGTGACAGGCCAGACGCGTCATTGCAAAGTTCATAGGGTCCCTTGCTTGAGTCTGCACGTGTAACATAGAAAATGACAACACCGCCAAGCATATTGGAGCTGTTGTCCGAAAACCACATCTTTCGTACCGCCACATAAAACTTGTTCTCTGAACCCACCTTCACCACATTTGTGGCTACTCCTCGGACGACTCCTAAGAAGTCCTCGCCATTCTCTTCAAGAGGTCGTTTCATCCCCTCATTCCCCGACTCACACAACAATACCTGGGCCGTACAACCATACCGAAACATCTCTTGCGGAACAATGCTGCATAAAACGCTACAAACGCTGCAGAGTATCTGCGCGGTTGCCAATGGCAGGTTCCTGGAAAACGCCAGGCTGTAAGTGCGTTGGCGCTGGCCGCCACGGCCCTCATCATGGTACAGGCAGGATACCACTGCTGCCAGCCAGGCGTCCAGGCGTGCGAGTTGCATGATAGACCCATACGCGGACGTCCCATCCTGTTCAGCATGGTACCCGCAGAACTCGTAAAGGACATGTCTCCCCAAAGAATTTCCGAACAGTACGTCACCCTCGTCAAGATCACACACCCCCTTCCGTATAGAGTGATCACCGTATGCTAGATCCTCGACCTTGCTGAGTCGCCACCATGTGAACTCGGGAGTCCCTTGCTTCCCTCCTGAACCCATGAGCTTCACCCGCGCTTCAAGTGGCCGGGATGAGCGCTCCGTTCACTCGCTGTCCGATACAAACGTGTTCTTCTGCGAGATTAAGAAGAAATACCCAAGACACTGGAACAACTTGTCTCCAGAGTGTGTCTTTCGCGCGCTCATCACATCAGAAATTGTCTGCCTCCACCTTGCACAGAGACCATAGTCTGTTGAAACAGCCTCCTCGCACTCGTGGCGGGATTCAGTGTCGAATAACAAGAACGACCGGTTCCCGGTGCCAAGCTCTGCGCGAACCAGTCCAACCAGAGCCGTCGCCACACCGTAGCAAGTACGCGTCTAGTACTCCTCACGTCTGGCGAGAACCATAGGTGGAATCGGCTCGACACGGCAGGCTCCCCCGCCACGCACGGCTCTCTGCGACCCGCTCAGTTCCGGACACGAACAGAACTTGAGGGGTCAAGATCAGCAGTTTCGGGGTGGCACCATTGCAGAATCTGCTTCTCGAAGGGTTTGGGAACACCAATGTACTTTGCTCCCACTTGTGTCACACACTTGCGACTCTCACAAAGTCCAGTTTCGGCACGGCGTGTGGCCTGCGGGGTACCACCAAAAGCCCAGCGAGCCACGCGTAGGCTCTCATTCTCCTGCTTGAGAGCGTTGGATTCGGCTTGCAGTCGCAGGAATTCTGAAAGCGTTGCCGTATTCGTCAATCGCACCTCAAGAAGCTTTTGATCGGCCTGACGTAGCTTCTCGTTGTAGTCGTTGGCGCTTGTCTTGAGACCGGTAATCTCTTGCTCCTGCGCCGTAACCTTGTTTGTGTGCTCCGCAAGCATCGTTCGTAGCTCTTCCATCTCCTCACGCGGGATCAATTGTGAGTGAGATACAGCCGAAGTCTCCACGCTTGTACAGGACGGCATGGGCGGCGGTGGCGGCGAAGAGGGTCTCACCACCGATGCAACAGGAGGACGCAGAGTCCCACGATGAGTTTTCCCTACTCCACGGCGGATGTGGGACCGCACAGAGGCGGCAATGCCGGGCGTGCGGATGCGCGAAGCGGACGCAATTCAGGGCAGGTCGGTGAAGCTCGCTGTGCTCGAGCTGCGGCCAGATTGAGTAGACGTACGACAAAGAGGCCTCTGGTTGGCCACACGACCTGATAGAACTGCCAGTGCCACAGTATCACCGTGAGTCGCAACAACAGTGGCACCATCGGCTTGTTCACCTTCCGGACCAAACAGAGACGCCATCGGATTTGTCTGGGGCTGGACAACCCCCGTTAACCTGCCTGCCAGATGGCGCTGAGTTGCATTAAACTCGTGGTTTGGTGGAGTCACGGCAACGGGCGCAGCCAGGACGTCTTCCTCCCCCTTTCGCTGCTCGTGGGTGCGCTTGCCAGATCGTTGCATCGGAACAGCCCTTCTCGTCCTTCTGGCAGGCGGAGCCATGGATGTAGAGCTGCGCCATATGGACAACAAGACAGATGGAGGCTCGGTGAGAAGAACAAGTTCGAAAACTACGTCCCAGTTGTTTTGGACTGAGCCGTACAAGTGCCAGCTAGCAGCTATCACTGGTAGTGGGGCGCTTGTAAAGTCATGCACACGCGGAGAGTGCCCGCCGACGTTTGAAGAATCATAAGCGTCAAGTGCAGGACCGAAAGCAGAGGATGACGGCCTGCAGATGGACATACCAAAAAATTACGAAAACTCAGACTAGGAAGGTGTCACTAGGAACAGGAGCTGAGATCTGCACGTGTGAAAATACATGGGCAGATGGATGATGTTTTTCAGGTTACATTTCGCACATCCATCTGCTCATGTGTTTTCACATGTGTAGATCTGAGCCCCTGTCACTCGTGACACCCCTCTAGTCTAAGCTTTTATTACTTCTCAAACCTCTTTTTCCTGCTATAGCGGCCCCAAAATCGCCGACCATTCTGCGCGACTTTTCTTGCGGCTGAGCCCAAGTCTTCTTCGGGTGCTATAGTGTAGCCTCCTCGCCAGGAACATCCTCTCAAACCGGCATGTAGCGTTTAAGTTTGTTCATCTGCGCGCTACTTTGGAAGATCCTATCTTATACGTGGAACCAAAATTTATCCCTGTAGTTTTTGAACAGCACCTCGCCGTTCAGAATGTCATGCGTCGCACAAATTGTAACGATGGTCAGTGAACGTACACCTCTCTGCCACTATTCCTTTCGATCTTCGTAAAACCCCACGTTTGTGTCCCGCGCTTTAGACGCACCTCTATTTTGCCCCTCCATATCCCCCAGCAAGTACCGGGTGTCATTCACAAATCCGGCCACACAAAACCGTGCCGGTACAATTTACACCTTATGCCTCGGATATTCAGGGGACTCCGCCCTCCTTTCCACGAGAAGAGCTACTCGGTTGAAACCTGCTTTGTGAACCCCCAGAATTCCACCTCTGTAGATCTTCGTCTTCTCCCGGGTGCACTCACGCAAATCTGCGTTAAGGAGCGACCCATACAAGGGGAGGATTGTCTCTCTTTTCGAGAAGACCTGGTCCACAATCACCCCGAGTCCTACACCTTCGTACTTCACCGTCGACGGACGTACCACCACACACTTCGCCTTCGCTTCCACCCCCCGTAATGTTAGCGGGTCTTGCGTGTCCAGCAGAGCGTGGTACTTGGCCGGCCAGTTTTCCACCGACGCCCGTGAAGAGCGCAAGAAAAGCATGGGATCCCCGACGCAGTTCGCAATAAGCCGGACTATGTAGTCCGGTGGACATTGGTGCCGGGGACACCGAGCAGGAGCATCCGCAGGGCTGTTCCCCCTCCCGGCAGACGCATGCCGTTTCACGCCGTCCAAATACCTTGTGGAAAGCTTCACAGCCCGTCGAGAGCCACCAATGTTGCCTGTGGTGCTCACAACGCTTTCTTAAAACGCCTCGAACAAGCTTTGTAGAGCTTGGCTGAGGCAGTCGTCATCCTTGTCGCCCCCCATGAAACGGCATTGTCTCGGAAGCCCTAGGCACGCTTTTGCAGTCGCGCAAGTACCACTGAACAAGTCCACCACAAGGTCCCCCGGTGTAGAATACTGCAACACCAGCTCGCTCATATGGTTGATGCTCTTCTGCTCAGGTCTAAGCATCTTCATGCAACTCTCGTCGTCAGCTCTTCTGCCCATCTCGCCGAGCTCCAACCGCTGGATTTCATTCACACAGGTCGTCCAGGCTGCGTGTGAAGACTGCACAGACCCGTTTTCTTTGGTACCATACCCGCGCGAATTGCGCTCCAAGCGGCAAATTCCTTCGCCAGAAGTGAATTCCCCATTGCGTGATTCAGATGTGCCCGCATCCTTCCATACCTGCGTTTTGCGCGTAGTGACCTTGAGCTCGGACGTGGGCCATCGGCTGGTCCTCCACGTTGAACACGAACTCGTTCTGCCGCCTCACCGTCGACGCACTGTCCCCGGCACTCGCCTCGTCGCACACCTCTCGGCTGTAACTCTTGTGGCGCGGAAGTTACTTGCCGACCTGTAGACTACTACAGAAAATGATTCCATGGCTGGTTTTAGCAAGCAGTGCGTCGAATATTGGGATGGAGGCGTCCACGGACTTGCTGGTGAAGACATCATGGGCAGAGTTGTCCGCATCCCGCTCGCTTCTGGTCTTGAACGGAGGGTACGTCAACAGCAGCTGACCTTTACCCTCCAGGCACTCACCCGAGTCGTCAGCGTGATGATTGAGGACGTTGTGGAAGGTGCAGCTGTGGACATGGTAGTCTGCTTTCAGCATGCCAAGGAACTCCGCGAGAAAGCCTGTCGATGGATTCTCCTCGGGGGGCAACTCTTCCGACACCTCCTTCGACGGTGGAGACGGTCTAATACGGTTGGCTTGTTCTGGTGCCTCACGAAGGGGTTCGTTCGGCTCCGGCACTAACGTATTGAGAGTGGACCGGAAAGCCTCACTTCCTTGCCCCATACGACCGTTTGCCCCATCATTGCCCACTTTGTTGTCGCTACCATGCAGTTCCAGGTCCACCTCCTCTTTCAGCCGGGAAGACAAAGAAAGAGGAGGCTGCGCGGATAGTCGCACAGTGGGTGTGGTGCTCGACAGTGTCACCTGCCGACGACGACGCGGTCTTGTGTTTTCCAAACCGGCATCCGACAGCTCCGAGTGCACCTCGATAACCTCTGAACAGGCACCATCATCTTCAGGCGCTTCACGTGGAAGCCCCAAGGACTCTCAGGTATCCCCGGTCAAGTCGACAAAGACCGTTGGCAAGCGGTCATCGCGCGACTAAAAGCGATTCAGATATGGCCAGCTGCTGCGATGCTCGATATCGTACAAAGTTTCGCTTGCAACGATGGCTTGCAAGCTTGAGAGGAACAGAGTGGTATCGGCCCGCATTGGCGCATCCTTCTCAGGAGTTCTGCCCCGGACTACCGTATCGCTCGTACTTTCCTCCACACTTGCTACCCCCTTACCTTGCAGCGTGGTTTCGTGCATAATGGGTGCGAAGCCATCACCGCGTGACTTCAAAGCCACAGAGTGCTAAACGCGCGGATGGAACAGAAGGTAGGGTCCGAATACCGCCTCGCACTCCGAAACTCCCGCTGCCTTCGCCAGCTTTGCCTACGCTCGAGTTAGTAGGTGCACAACAAACGCGAGACAATTTCCGCTTTGATTTACCTTCTTGAAAGCGAGTACAGGTTTGATGCCGCATTTCGAGTGGCATACGTTGCTCGCGTGGAAGTAGATGATAACCTCGAAGGTTCTGGGGCGGCCAACAGAAAGAGTTACTAGGAGAACTACTTCGCGAACCTTCCTGACATTAGGGGGAGTGGACTCGGTGCGAACAGTAAGGGACACTCCGTAGTTCTTCTGCCTCAGGGTCGCATTCGCGGTCTCCCCAATCCTCTTCTCTTTTCGGGACAGGGAGACGATTGCCAGCGCTGCGCGCACTACCTGCTTCATCTGCTCGCTACCCAGCTCGCGAGAGACGTGGTCGTCGCTCTCGATAGAATTGCGAAAGTCGCTGCCAGGGTTACGCTGCTTGCTCTTCACTGTGGCAGTTTCCTTGATCGGCATTGAGGCCTCGTCGTCTGCTGTGATGAAGAAGTGGAGGAAGGCCGACATGTAGAGCTTCACAAGATCAAACTTGGTGTTCACCTCTGGTGAGAGGAGAACGTTAGTAAAGGCAGATAATCACACGCCGGCTGTCCCATGCCGGCTGAGTTCAGTTGGCGCCATAGTTACAGTGCGATGACAATCGAAAGAGGGAAAGAAGCACAGGCATGATGGGGATGCAAGGAGGAAGGAGCAAAGCGTCGCTAGCGACGCAAGGAAAACCACGTTGATCGAAGTACAGTGAGGAGAGACGAGGATGAAGCTAGAAAAGCACGGAGGACCGCGTCGATGTATTGCTGTCGCAAGGGTGTGAGGTGTCGTGCTTTGGGAGCAGATGTGTGCCATTCGTATTGCGGATAGGGAGGGCCGCGGTCACGACGACGACATACTCCCACACGCTCACGTTTCTGTTCCGTAACAGCGGTAACGAACAGTGGGGCCCCTTCCCGACACTTGGAAAAAGAAGTGGATTGTTTAGGGTGTGGGCGGTCTCGCTAGTGACACGGGCTGATATCTACACATGTGAAAAGACGTGAGCAGATGGATGTACGAAATTTAATCTGAAGGACAAACTTCGTCTGCTTATGTATTTTCGCATGTGAAGATCGCAACCGCTGTCACTACCCCACCGGTCTTATAAATGACATAGTTTTCAAAGGTGAAATGTAGGTATTGCGGCCTGCTCAGAATTGCTTCTTTTCGGGCGCGAAGATAGTTGCCGCCATCCGTGCCCGTTCAAACTTTCCTGGCCGTCGTGTACGTATTCCTCCAGCGCTACCACTTTATTATCTGACTCTTTCTATTCCATACCGTCACCAGTACACCCTCCACCTCACCCGGATCCTTTCTCGTCTTCTTCGCCTTCGATTTATAAAATCTTTCCTCCGTCATTTCCATTGTTGATCCTTTCTCGCAAGTGGCGTACTTCCGACATCACCGACAAACTTCCCAACACAACCTTCACCGGCGACTCGCTCACGCTGGCCACTGAGCCACAGCCGGGGGTACAATCGGAGCTGGAATCGCAGCCAGCGGCGACAGGGGAAGAGTTGCAGGCCGAAGCAGGCGTGCAACTCTCTCCATCAGAGTCGCCACCACGCAAACGCCAGCGCGGGTATGCCTCAGGACAGGCGCTCCCTCCGTCCGACCGCTCTCCGGCACCAGAGACTGTGGACGGTGGGAACTCCGATGTGGTTGCCGTGGAGGTCGAGGAGCAGTTGGTGTCGTTTTGGACTTTTCACAAAGGCCGACTACGAGTGCACCGAGGTCTACGTTTATGTTGCGCAGACCATACAGCCGCCGCATGCTCTTCGCGAAAACATGGTCGTCACCATCGACGTCCTCCAGGCCAGCATGGTTGAGCGCGCCCACAGCTACGACCTTGGCGTCATGTCGCTCACAGTGCGACGGTGCACCAATCCCCCGCTACCGGGTATCGCTGATAAGACCGTCAAGGACGGCACTGTGTTGCGCGAAGATGTCAGGTGTGCTATGGTGGACGGCCTTCATCGCCGCAAAGCTTTTCTTAGCCTGAAAGAGGGAGAGGACGGCACGCCATGGCCTTGCAATCACCTCTGCGTGCGTCTGATCCGTCGAACTGATGCACGGGACATGACGGATACGAAAATAATGTCCGACGCGTCGCAGCAGAACACCTCCAGCGGACTGGTTCGCATCAACAAGTCGTTCTTCCACTACCTCGTGAGTGTCATCCACTTCATGCACGCTCTCGACGTAGAGAACGACATCTACCCACTGGCGATGAGTCAGAAGGGAGCTGGGGAAGCAATGACGAAGGCCATTCCGCTCGCAGCAACACTCCTGTCTGCCTACCGCCGCTACGTACGCGTAGCTAAGATTCTTCTCCCAGACTCGGGCCTTGTGAAAGTGCTGCGCGACCTGACCTTCGACACCTTTACCTCGAAGAAGCTCGGCATCGTTCACCATGATGACCAGCATCTTTGGTCAGAGAGCACTAAGGTCGTAGCGCTGTTCATGACTTTCGCGTCGTGGTTCATCAACAAAGCGGACCCCGACGGAATGTTTGAATCTGAAGCTTTCTACGAGTGCGTACGCCAGCTTTTCCAAGTCTGCATAGACTTGTGTGAGAATTATAGCAAGGGGAATGGCCTTAGTTATGACGATTTCCTGCGGACTGAGATTGCTCAATCGAAACTCCTCAAAATTTCAGTCAAAGTGCTCTATCCGAACCAGATGGTCCTCTTCTCCAAGAGAGACAGCGACTCTGCAGATGATCTGCAGGAGCGCAACAAGGCGCGTGCTACGCGCTTCGCAAATACGGTGACTGAGCACTTTGCTCCCAGCCTCAGCAAGAACGCCGCCCCGGCTCGCGTGACGACCCTGGTTGCCGTGCCGTCTACAAGCGGCTCTACCTGGCGTGCTCCTGCTTCCCACGCGACTGCACTCGAGGCTGCAGTCCCGGGGCGCAAGGCCCCAGAAGTGATTCCCGCGACTTAAGCGCTTGCCGGGGAGACTACGGCTGCACATTCCTCACGGTCAACGCCTCGACTTGTGGAGATTGTGCAGTCGGGGAGGTCTCGTGGAGTGAAAAGGGTAGTGGGGCAGTCCAGACGAGGAGTGGCTGAGAAGACTAAGGCGGCACAGGAGAACACAGGCCCACGTGAAGGTGCCCAGCAGATGTTCGACGACAAGGTTCCGAACCAGCTGCCGGTCGGCACTGCCGACAAGACCGTCTTGTGTGAAGAAACACCTGACACTTGGGACAATCTGGCATATGTCGGCGCGCCAGATCACGAAGAAAAGGAGTCGTGGCTGTGGATGGCGAAAGACCCGCACCCCATGCTGTGGCTGCTTCCCACCCACATACCCAATGAGCACCGGGCGCACTTGTAACTCTCCGTTAAGGACGTCGTAGATATGCATCGGCCTCAGTTATTCACGGGGATCTTCGTGTACTTTACCGACCTTGAGAGTATCGATGTGGGTCTGGAGATCTGGAAACCCAACCGGGCCTAGACACACATCTGGAGGAGTGTATCAGACGGGTGTGAGGATTGTAGCAGAGGATATGCCAACTTTGAGAGGCGACAAGGTCAGCTTCAGCACCTCGGCTACACGTCCCATGAGAATTTCGCTGCCTCCTGGGGCGTTCCTCGAGGAAGCCTCGAGCCCCTGATGTTGACGCCCGCGTGGAAGCTTTCCCCCGTTGAAAAGTTGTTTTCGTTCATTGCGAGCACATTCAACTGGGAGAATGCACTGGAACAGGGGCCGAATGAGACCTGTTGGAACCCGATCGTCAACTACGGGCGAAGACGAGGGGGAAGCAGCAAGCCGGGAGCTGGGAATCGCCCGCTACTCCAGTACGTGGAGGCTGGTGATGGAAGCCCGCGAGTCGAGGAGGGATTGGGTCTGGGCTTCCCGAAGGCGTGCGCAGCTGGACGTATAGGTAGGTCCGCTTGCTGCCTACGTCGGTTTGAGGAAGATATTTGGGAGGAAGCTCTTCATACCTAGGATGGGGAGTCGGTTTTTGGTTACTGCGATTGACTACCAGCGGAAAGCGCCACACAACGACTTTTACTAGTCATTGAAAGCGGAGACGTTGGACTTTTTCCCAATCGTGAGCGGGACAGTGGGCTTGCTTTGTGTGTGTGTGTGACTATTCACACATGTTTGCATACTGGGGGGAGAACGAGCAAGTCGCAGCGACGGGATTGTTCTAGATGGAAACGAATATCGTGCCGCCCAACTCTGTGTTTTTCGGGCACGGGCATCTCACGCACGCCGGGGCCATATATGAGAACCGTATTGCGGATGAGTTGACGGTACGGTACCATGTGTACTTTATGCCGGAAGGGAAAGGTTTGGCGGGCCAGCTGTTCTACGCACTGAGAGGAATACCGCAGTCGCCGGCCTGTGATATGTCCCGTGTTAGTCGATGGAGTAGTGAAAGAGGTGAGGAGTCGGACAGGCGTGACGACTTGGACATGGTTGGGTTTCTAGACTTGCACGCGGGCGAGAGCAGTAGGACAGAGAAGATTAGTCGTAGAGATGATTGTTCGACCTACGATGACCACGACGAGTTGATTGTTGTTCCGACAAGTAGTGAGGATGGTTAGGTAGCTACACGAAGAGGGGGCTGAATAGCGTGAAGTAAAAAAAACCTGAACACTACCTGCCAGTCTGAGAGCCACTTCCGGGCGAGCAGGCCGAAGTATAGGGGCTGAGAAAAACTTGGGCTCAGCCCCAAGGAAGGGCGCCCAGAAAAGTGGGCGATTTTGGGGCCGCTACAGCACGAAAAAGAGGTCTGAGAGGTAATAAAACTTTGGACTAGGGCGGTGTCACTAGTCACACGGGCTGAGATCTACACATGTGAAAACACATGAGCAGGTACATGTGCGAAATGTAATCTGAAAAAGAGCATCCATATGCGCATGTATTTTCACAGGGGTAGATCCCAACCCCTGTCACAAGTGACACCCCACCGATCTTAAAAATTACCTACTTTCCAATGCCACGAAATACATGCTTACAACCTCTCTCTGACGTCGACTCGGGGTTCAGTTTGTTTCTACGCTCCGTGTGAGGCGTGTAAGACCTATACAGGACAAGAAGTTTGTGCCTCCTGTTCTGCACGGGTCAACTGCAGCACGGGGACGGTAAGGGGGGAATGAAGTGCTGGGGTCTGTACTTCCCACGTGCTTCTAAGGGTGAGTGACCGTATAGCGTAGGAAGAAAGCTGTTTCGTATGGAATGATGCCGACTGGACTGCACGCGTCAGCATTATGTTGCAGTTGGCAACACTTCGGTGCAAATCATGCGGTGCCAGATGTACGAATCCGTGCGCGCACTATTAACCAGTGATAGGGAGATGTCGAACGCAGGCTCTACTACACGAACGCATCGCGAAGGACAGAACAGCTACGTTTCAGCCCCGCTGTACCTTTAAACGTCTTCTGTTCGGAACGCACTAAACTGACGCCGTCCAGCAGCATTCGTGCAATGTGTCACACCCTGCGCCGGTTACAATTTATACCTTGTTTGCGTTGCACTACGTACAAAATACTGTCCGAGGAACGTGCGCAAAGTTTTACACATCATCTGATGCCAAATAACCTCGGCAAGATTTTCGATGAGCCAGTGCACCTCAACATCTCGGACCATAATGTTCAGTTTCCTAGAGCCACAGATAGCGCATATTGTGCGTACTGGTCCTGAGTGTAGTGGCACGAAGTCCGTTAGAAGGCAATTAAGAGTATGAAGGGTCCAAGGTGAGCCTATCGTCCTGAGGCAGGCGAGAGGCCATCTTGTGGCATTGATGTACGTAAGGTGAGATGCGGAACTGCAGTGTACTGCACAATTGGCAGTACGAGCTCGATGTTTTACTACGAAGTGAGCTGCATGTAGTGGATGCGGGCGTTCATTGGACGCGGCAGTTCATTATATTTATTCTTTGGAAGTTGGCGTCCATGCGAACAAACCCCGTACTACACGAGCTCCGCGTTTTGGAATGCCACGGAAGTCAGCATTCCATGGCATTCCAAAATGTGCAGTATGGGTGGACGGTTTACTACGCTACTGCACCCAGTGGACGTCCGCATCCATTTCAGGAAAAACAGACGAATAGGACGGGGGAGTCGAGCCTAAGAAATATGCAGGTCTTGATTAGCTGAGAGATGCCGAGGTGGAAGTTGTGCAACGGTTCGAAACCGAAAATGGAGTGCATTTCGAGATGAGAATTGGACGGAAGCAGGGGGAATGTTTCCAGAAAGTATGGCAACCTCCGCAGGGAGGAGGTTGCGAGTGTTTGTTGTGCCTGTGCGGTTGCAGCTCGTGCTTGAGCTGGCATGCTCATCAATGCATGAGCAGAGGCGTCGTCCTTGGAGTAACCCACTGTTATGCGAAGAGGGATGATTGGCTGCGTGGTGCGCGGCCGGAAGGAGGCGGACGAAGTGAGGGGATTTGAAGGTACTTCGCAACGGTGGCACGGTTGGCTGGCTTTTGTGCCTGATCGAGTGCCAATGACGTTCTTCTCCTCGAGTATGTAGCAACAGTAGCTGGTGAGGACTGGGTGACATTTCCAGACCCGATAGTACGCATCTGCGTATGTGAAGCCTAACATGGCTTTTTGATACAGAGGGGATAGCTGAGAGTGCAGGGCGGAAGGTAGTATGAAGGTTCTGGTTTCTGGTGCGCGACTAGTCGAAGAAGGTGGAAGGACGTCAGAGTCTGTGTCGCCCACGGTGGGGAAGAGCTCGACAGGAAGGTAGCCAACGACGGTGTGCCGGGACATTATGCCGTGACGGCGGAAAGCGGCAGTGATGTTGAGGAGAGTGAGATGCACGGGATAGGCAACCAGCGCGCTGTCCTTAACTGTAGTGGCGGATTTATCCGTAGAGATGGGTGTACAACCTCCAAACAAGTGGGTCCCCGAAGCTCCGGTACCCAAGATGACACCCTCGAGCTCGCTACCCATGACTCCTTCCTTGAGGTCTTGACAAACTCGTCGGTACGCGTGTCTGAAGGTGATGCGCGAAGAGATGCGTGTCGCTCTGCAGGGAGTCACCACAAGGGCCGAATTAGCAAGACTCTGTGTGAGCTTGCGCTATTTGCTTTCGCAGGATCTCGACAGGGTCCCGGAAGTAGGCAGTTCCGAAGGACGTAGCGCTGTGGTCCAACACACGAGCTGCGGAGAAGCCCCGATGGTGAAGATCCTTCTCGACGACTGCCAGTGTGAGTGAGCGACAATCTTGTCAGAAACGAATGCGGTCTCCAGAGCGGGGGAGAGAGAAGTCGGGATCCATCAGGATAGAGATGATCTCGTCAACCGTGCGCTGGCCGCCAGTTCTCTCTATTTAGCCGACAGAAACTGCGATAGATGGTATGAGGCGGTCGGTTCTGCATCAGGGTTACACAAAGGTGAGAGCCAGGGAAGCAGAGGCGCCAGAGCCTGATCAGAAAAGACGTTGTCATCGTAGTGGATACGAGGTTCTAGGGCGGGTGAGCCTTGCGGCGGAGAAGAGACGAGTTCGGGCGGTCGATGTGTTCAAAAGTGACACTGTTGCTCGTGTTTGGACAGTTAGTAAGCGTTGGAAGACGGGTAGACGCAGTGCCGAAATTTGCAGCGCATTTTGAGGGCTGGCAAAGATGGCTGCGACGAGAAGGGGTGGCTGGAGAAGTGAAAGAACGGAGAGATACGACGTCTCCCACGGGTGGAGCTTTCTTCTTGTTTTCACCAACTAAAAGACGGTAAGTCTGGTCGCGAGCACTCCCGCGTTCACGAAATCTAGTGCAGGTCTCGTGCACGCAGGAGTGGTCAGGGTGGAAGACGGGGCCTGTCATTTGACACAAACGCACGCTATTCGCTGTGTCGACAAGAGAGCATCATGTATACTCTGACATTTACTACAACGAGAGGTGGGAATCGAAAAGCACTGATTCTGGGATCTCCGTAATTGAAAGATTTTCAAAATTTCGTAAGGTCTGGTGTAATTTCGTCTCGGGTATTTTCAAGGCACGGGGCCGAAACTGTGGAACACAAGAACCGGCCATCGGCCCTATTTAAGCTGCGGCGACGCAGGGCGCCACCCCGTCAAATCTGGAACGGTACCCTGTCGTCAACAGAAAGTCCTGAGCGACAGTTTTTCGTTGTGATGTGACGGCGTGCACAGTTAAGCAGGGAGTATTCGAAACGGTACTCGCACGTGCGCGGAGGGGTTGGGCGGAACGAGAGGCGTCGTTGAAGACTGGCGAGACGTGTGGTGTGCGACGCGATGCGGGAAGTTCGGCCCGTTGGAGGTGGAGTGCCGTGCGAGGCGTGGAGTGCATATTCTTGGAGGTAGAGAGGGTGAGGGAGTGTGGGTGGTGCTGGAGTGTGATGGACAAAGTGGAAGGGAAGGTGGGCTGGATGGGTGGACTCGTTAAAAAGTGGCCACACGTGTGGTTAGCGATGCGATGCGGGGAGTGCGGTCTGTCCGAGGTGAAGAGGGTGAGGGAGAACGGGTGGTGGTGTAGTAAGGTGTACAGACCGGAAGGAAAGGCAGGTGGGATGGGTGGCGTTGTTGAAAGGTTGCGGGGCATGTGGTTTGCGATGCGATGTGTGGTGTGTTTGCGGTGGAGAGGGTGAGGAAGTGCCGGTGATGTTGGAGTGCGGTGTGCAAACTGGAAGGGATGGTGGGCAGGATGGGAGGCGTCGGTGAAGAGTGGCGAGGCGTGCGGTGTGCGACGCGATGCGGAGAGTGCAGCCTGCTGGAGGTGGAATGCGCTGCGACGCGTGGAGTGCGGTCTGTTGGAGGTGGAGAGGGTGAGAAAGTGCGGATGGTGGTGGGTGGTGGTGTGCGAAAAGGAAGGGAAGGTGGTTCAAATGGGTAACGTCGTTGAAGAGTGGCCAAGACGTGTTATATGCGATGCGATATGGGGAGTGCGATCTGTAGAAGGTGAAGGGGATGAGGGAATACGGATGATGGTGGTGTGTGGTGTGCAAACTGGAAGGGACAGTGGGCGGGGTGGGAGGAGTCGTTGAAGAGTGGTGAAACGTATGATGTGCGATGCAATGCAGAGAATGTCGGTCATCGGAGGTGGAGATGGGTAGAATGTAGCGGTGATGGTGGGGCATCACGGTGAAAACGTAGGTCCGACCAAATACTCTGCATGGACCACTCATGTAGCAGTACGGATATGTAGCAGAACGAAACCGGACGTTCACCGCGCGCAGTGCACGTTCGGTATAGGTTCAGTAAGTGCAATGCGCAGCCTACTTTTCGCAGTTCCGAATGCAGCAAAACTGCATTCGGAACTGCGAAGAGTGCAGTCGTAGTGCAGTAAAACTAGGGATGGACTTCCACACGTCGCAGTACGCTGCGCTGTATAACTGCATCATGGAATTCCACAGGCCTTATTATATCAGCTAGTATTACTAGACCGGGAATTTCGAAAAGTGCAGTCCGAAGTCTAGTATTACCAGACCTGGATGTACACTTGGTGGAAGTCTGAGTCTAATAGTACTGGACCCGGACGTTCACTTGGGGGAAGCCGGAGTGTAGTAGCAGTATACCCGGACGTCCACCTCGTGGAAGAACGGATATAGTAATTCTAAGCTTGGAACTGCAAAATGTGCAGTAAACAGCGGGTATTGCTGGATCTCGTACTGCACTCAGTGGACGTTCGCATCCATTTCTGGAAATACAGGCAATTTTCCCGGAATTACCCTTACATATCTGCTCATAGTATGTAAGAAAGTTCAGCTCAGTATTGGAGAGATTTTGTATGTCAGGAGGGACGTTCAAAGTACTCTAGCGCCCGAGTATACTTAACCTATAGAGAATCTCATTGACCAAGAGGAACACTCCTTGTCGAGGTGTGACATAAAACGGAAATCTCACCTCTATACCGTTCACATCCGGAACTGGTGAGTCCCAGATTTCTATAACAAGCTCGGCCTCACTGCAGCACATACCATAGCCGTGGTAAAATGGTTTGAAATCCAGCTCCCGAGGTGTTAGCTCTATTCCAGGATCCGTACATAATTTTGCAGCGGCCTCAAGTCCACCAGCACTGCAAGCACAGCCAAAAGTCATGATCAAATTCAGACCCTGGATTCTAGGGACGACGTCGGGTCTGGCCCAAATATCGGCAAGAATACTTTCCTATACCTCTCGCGCGAACTGGACCGCGCTCGAAAAAATTGCGTCTAATTTGTTTGTCCGTGCACATCTTCCTTCAACCTATTCTTTTTCTCAACATGAGGAGACCTTCGGCACTGATTGTCTCTAAAGCAGTGTACATTAGCCCCACAATCGTTACAAATGCCCTCACAGGATCCGCACTTCCTGATGTTGCCATCCAGACCAGTGATTTTTTGCGGCCGACCGCGGACATTCTTTTGGCGACGACCTAGTTTAGAATACGACGATTTGTGGATTGGCGGTGCGATTGAATTACTCGGGACAGCTCGTGGAGGTACTCGTTTAGGTATTGAGTGTCCAAAGTAGGAGCTTTGGGTACTACGTTGATATATTTCTTCAACCTGCTCCGCTCTCAGAGAGTTGGTAGTTCCCATCACTGAGACGATCAGGTTCCCGAGCACCGAAACTGCATCGTTCAAATGTCACTTGCGAACTTCCTTGCCTAACATGATAGTCTTAGCTATTGACTAGTCTCCATCTCTATCAATTCCTTATAACACGAAGGCGTGAACTTTTTCTGGTATAGCTTCGACGGCGTCTTTGAAGATAGTTTTCATCCCTTCGAGCTCAGTGCAAAGTCCCTATAGGATACGTGTGGATGTTTCTGGAGTGGACTCGGCGATCGACAAAGCGCTTTTATGAACATCCATCAGTGCATCTACAGAGACCTCCCTGGTAGAGCAGGAGCTCTTTCGGTGTTTGCGTCTCTCAGCCAGACCAATTAGCTGTGAATTCGCATGTGTAAAAGCACCCTCCTCCCGACCGGCGTTACTGAAGAGAGTAATTGCAGCAACCTCACCATTATGGGACGAAGCTGATGCATTAGTATGTATCAGATGCTCCACAGTAAGTCCCCGAAGTATAGACGCAAAAACGGGTAGCCATTCGGCGTTATTGCGATAAAAAGTTGAAACTTTGTTAAACGACGTTATCAACCTGGTGACCATGGCTACAGGAGGGTCAACGGCGACTATCTCGACAATGTACCGAACTATCGAAATCCGATCGTCCTGTTCGTAGTCTATCTCCTTCTTTGCTTGAGCCTCATCTACCATCGACTGTTGAGCAGCAGGCAGGCCATGCTCGTACAACTGTTGTGGAAGCTTGGCATGAAACCTTTGGTACGTTTTCTCGGCTCCACGTTCAGCAGCTGATATAGTCAGATCAACCCGACGAGCGACCTTACAACGCCAATCTTGGGGATCTCCGAATGGCGAGAGAATTGGCGGATCAAGATAGTACCTTTCCTTAGGTTTCACATGCCCTGGGCCCATAACAGCGGTAGAAGTTGTCGAGAGACTGAGCTACGTCCAGTAGGCTTCGCAGTAGCATACATAGTAACCTCTGAGTCGCACGCAGTAGGGAGGAATTGCAGGGAGGCAATCAATCGAACGCTGAAGCCCCCCGGAGTTCTCTGTCACCCTCCGGTGACTGGCCACCTTTACTCGGCGTCGCCGCTCAAGTAATCTCGGCTACTCTTGCGAACTCCCTCTAGGCCTCGCTCGACTCCCATACTCTTACAGTAAAAAAACGTATAAACCCTATTACCACCTTACACAGTTCCCCGTTCCAGCCGCACATACGCGCAGCTTATAGCACACGTACACTTTCGTCATGGGGATTGTATAATTTGCTATCTCAATAGGGGGAGCTTCTGTCTGTCGGTTTCGTCGCTCATTGCTTCTGGTTTCGTCAATTAGCAGCATGCCTGACCGCGAAGTAGATTGTGTGGATGTCATTAATGATTCGTCTGAGGTAGACTTCAGAGCTCAGATGGAGTCGTGTTGCGCCAGTTCCGTATTTTCTCGACGAATGTTTTTGAGGCGTCCCTTTCGTGATTTGGCTGCACTCTTACTCGTCGCAGAAGCGGAAATGCGCTCGCTTCCTACGGAGGAATGGCTGAAAGCGTTTGCTGCACATCCTCGTATAGGTTGCTCCAGAAGTAATGCAGGCTCGGACCGTTCAGCGAAATGGAGCAATAACGAGCAGGGCTCGGTTACCAACGCAAGTCCCTCTGTTTTGGCAAATCTCCGAAATCTGAATGCGATCTATTTTACCAGACATGGCTTCGTGTTTCTCGTATGTGCACCTGGAAAGAGCCTGGAAGACATGCTTCAAAATCTGCGGCAGCGGATATCGAATAGCACTGAGGAGGAAGTTAGGATTGCATCAAAAGAGCAGATAAAGATTACTAAGATTAGGCTGCGAAAACTAATTGCTGAAATCGCTGTACAACCATCACACTCACAGTAAGTCCCCATGAAGGTGTTTCCGTCCACTAGAGACGTGCGCACCACACCAAAAGGATAAACACTTTACCCTTTACGTAAGAAGTCCCATGCAACTGTTCGTTCATGTCGAATGTACTACGAGACGCCGTGTTCCGTTATTTGTGGAAGTACTGGACGATGGGTGAGTGGGAGCCCGAATTTGCAATCTCCCTGCACTCAACGTGAAGCTCGAATAGATTCGACAAGCCTCTCTCGTCCGTGTATGCGTTTTACATTTTCCAATTATCTTGAAATAATACTCAAAAAAAATCTGCAAATTATGTCTACATCAGAACGAAATCGAGTAGATTGTACTCCCACAACGAACTTTTTATTGAAGCAGGGAGAGCAAGAACATTCTCGTTTTATCCTTGCAGTTAGCATTTCGTTATCAGATAATCGAAGTATACTGATGCTAGTATCAATCGTCATCGTGTCTTACACAGCTGGGGGAGTGATTTTTTCACGTTATTACGGACACGAGTTGCACACAGAAAGACAGCAAGCGGAATGGCTGAAAAAACTCCGTGATGCTACAGCACCAGATTGGGCATTATTGAAGGAAGACAACCCCGAACAAGTCGCCACGATTGGGGAAGTCCAAATCACTTACAAGCTTGTTGGAGATGTCGTCCTCCTGCTTGCTGGTGTCGAAGAACATGACGCTCTTTTGTTGCTTGAACTTGCACGCTCCATGAATGCGGCGATCAGAGGTGCTTGCAAAGTACCTGAGAACAAGCAAGGCGGGACTCGTGTTTCCGCAGAGCGCCGCATTTTACAACATTACGCTAGTCTGTGTCTTGTCGTAGATGAGATGGTCGACGATGGCGATGTAGACCACCTTGACCCGAAGGTTGTTTTGAAGTTAATTAGGATGAGACCCACCCGATAGCGCTTGTCGTGGCTCGAAAACCGCGAAGCATGTCGAACCTGACGATCATCGACTTATTCTACGCTGAACAAGGACGGGTGAAATTGATCGAAGTCTAACGACAAGAGGAGACTATCCACATTCCTGGGGCCCGACAAGTTCCTTCTCATGCCTTCAATCCGGACTTGCGATAGCGGAAACAAGTCGTTGCGATTTGTGGCGCAAACAAGACAACCACACATCTTCTTCGTGCACGCGCTCACGGCTATAGGCGCGCAATCGCAACAATAATTGATAGTATGCTTGCCATCATCTGTGAAATATAATACATCGACAAATGGCGTTCGAAAGTCATAGCGATCATCCCGTAATCCCTGGTTGTGGAAGAGGCGGAGACCAAAGTATGATTCTACAGGAACGATGCCGACTGCCTGCATATCTGCTTGTGCGGCAATGACGCGCATAAGATCAGTTTGGTAAATACCAATATCCACTCCCTCCTGCCATGGATTGAGCCTGCCGGAAAACCCCCCGGAGCTCCTCTCGTCTGAAGATGGGAATAGCCCTAAACCAGGAAGGAGCCAATAGGTTACATCTGCCTTATCAAGAGCATCTGCAATGTCGGCCAAAATAGCATGAAGCGTTGGTGCTTGATCTTGGCTACATTGACTGCGCACTTGCGGGATGATGAGTTCTTTCTCATATCCGACAAAAGCCTCGCGCACCAAAGAGCAAGATAGAGCCAAGAAAAGTACTGAGGCAAACGCGATCGGACTGGTGAGGAAAGCTCTTTGCAGAGTAATACTGGAAATGTCTTTCGAGGTGCGACTGCCGTCTTTTTTGTGCAAAGCTGAGTTCATTCCCCTCTTCGCTTATGCAAATTCGATTCGTTTCAGTGAGAGAATGTCAACGCCTGACTTTGATATCATGAAAAACGTTCAACGCTCTTTTCGCAAATTTCGCTGATCGTCTGTTGATCTCCTCTACAATTAGAAGCATTTGTGAGAAAAACGTCAACGTTCCGAGGATTGACCAAACCCTCTTCTAAAATTTTTGTGCCTGTGCACGTCGCTTCCCAACGTCGTATTTCAGCAACTCGATGTTCTCTCGAAGTTAACAACGACAACAGTAAACTTAGTTTGCTTTTCTGCTCATCAAAGCATGATATTCTGGTTGCAAATTTTGGATACAAAGATCTGCGTGCACACGCTACAGCACGACATCATCGAAATAGGTGACTCGTTGGATGTCCTGCATAATTGTAGGATATATGAAGGAGAGCTGTCTGAAGGTACGGCATCAACGATCGAGGAAATATTTACTAAAATTTAAGACTTTTATTCCTAGCCGAGTTCATTCCATTTGCAGTTCAATGTCGCTGGCGACGGCGTTTCGATGCAGATCCGTGCATCATTCAACAGCTGTTCGTCTGTAGTCCTGATACACCCGTATAGACTCAGATTGACGGACATCAGCTACTCTTTGCCCAGCTCGAAATGGTTGCCAGAGAAGATGTCGCAAAGGTCCAGGAGGTTTGTTCGCCGAAACCAATAGTATTAAGTGAAGGGGCGAGTGTTGCTCTGGGGTCTGTGTTCAACCGTTTGATCAAACCAAAAGCCGCAGAGCGGCTAGCTGCAAAGTCGTCCGGGAAAAGGCCACGCTCTGATCGCACTTCTACAGTTCTAGCAGAAAGTGAGGATGTGAAGGAGCTCCTCGAGAAGGACAAAGAGGAGCGCAGAAAGTACAAGGAAGCGAAGAAAGCAAAACTAAAATTCGAGAATAATGCACTCGTCATCCCAGATGCAGCCACAGGAGCAGCACGCGAGAAGCAATTTCTAGCGACCGCGACCAAAGGAGCCGTCACTCTGTTCAATGCCGTCTCGAAAGCACAGAAGGTTGTCGAGGAGAAGCACAACAGGAAATCAAAGCGCAAAGGTCCACCTGTGAGCCGTGAAAGCTTCATGGATATGATACGGGCCGGAGTTCAGAAGGATTCGCCTGCGGAGGTTCCGAACGACAAGTTGGATACAGACTCCTCCGGTGCGGATAACGACACTCCGAAAGCAAAGTGGTTGAAGCCAGACTACATGACTTCTGGATCAAGGAAGTTGAAGGATTGGGGGAAGAATGAGTCTGAAGCTGGCGAGACTGACTCATCTGGCGATGATGACAGCGAAGGGGAAGGTTAGGGCAATAAGATTGTCGGAGTGTGGCGTGGAGAGCAGATAAATCGGGGTTGGAGCTGAAGGGCACTCGTTTATCTGCTTCGTTCCCAACACGATAAAAAATTAAACGTTCAGCTGAAAGCGCAAACTGCAACAGCACAAGTTCACCAGGATTACTTTTGAGGCCTGCAAACGTCCTACCGCATAACGTCGTGCAAGAAGCGAACAAATTCAGACTCCTGGCCATCTTGGATTTCACAAACTGATGAATCAAAACCATCGTAAGTGATCTGGCTTCCATTTTGTTCCGCAGCCTTGTGAAACCGATGCCCAAAATCGTTTCGTTGGTGGGCGTTTGTAGCCGCAACCGCCACCCAGACTCCTCTCGCCGTGTCCGGAGCCAATACTATAAAAGGCTTGTCCTTCTTGCCTTGACGCACCAGAGCATTATTCAGGAAAAGGGCCAGACGACGCAACAGAAGGGGGTGCGAAAGGTACTCAGTGCATTGTTGGTCGCGAAGAAAGACGTAGCGGAAAGGCCCACTAGGCACAAACTTTTTTCTTTCGATGACATCTCCTGCGACATCCGCAGTTAGGCGTTGCACAGAAATTGCCATTTCCAGACCCGTGTCGATCAGGTCAGTCCTTCGACAATCGAGCGCATCGTATGCCCTCCAAAACCTTTCAACAAGGTCTCCTGTACCGTTGCCGCGACGATCTCGGTGTGCTGGATCATCAAATTCTAACAGCGTACTAATGGCTTGAGCATAGTCAGCTGCAGAGACGTCTCCTTTGTGCCCTGGCAAAGACCGCACAAAGCTATCATATTGAAAATTTTCGCCGATGTCAAAACGTTTGATGGCTTTCTCGAGATTGTCTTCCAAGGCTTTCTTGTGCTTCTCTTTCATATAACACCACTGTTGTTGGCTCTCTTTCAACGGAATTCCCAAAGTCGCTAACATTTCCAATAATCTTCTTCTACCAGTCTGACGCCATGCTGCTAATCTTGTTGCTGGATACGAACTGTACAGAAGAGAATCATGCAGTGACCAATGGCGAAGAAGGTCGAGGCGGAGTTCGACATTCGCAGCAATCCGGTGAAGTTGTTTTCCTGCACACCTTGAAGTGTAGCCAACGTTGAGCACCCTGGAGCTTCCTTCTTCATTACCTTCTGAGATCGGGGAAATTTCCTTGATCTGGTTAAGAAAGTATCCTCGCGCGTCTTCATAAAGGTCGTGCGGGATTATGGATGTGACGTACTGGCTTGTGACGCCTAGAATTGCCATCCATAATGAATCGATATTTGCGCGTCGCATGACTGCAGCAATGCTATGAAGTAGACATGCAGAGCTCATTGCAATTGTAGCATTGGCATAATAATCTCGTAGCCGATCCCGTTCTTCGGCCTCGGGATCATCATCATCATTGCCGTACCGCGAGCTTCGAGAACGTCTCTGTATTTTGTGAGTTCTTTGTGCCCTTCTCTGCTTTTTCTTAGTGCTGGTAGAGAACCCGCCCTGCTCTGATGCGCCATTGCTTTTCGAGACATTACCAGCTTCCAATCCACCACCTAAGCCCTCGTCGTCAAATTGGACATCCTCGTCTGCAAATTCCAAGCTGCGTCGAGGACGTTTGCGCTTTGGCGATGGGGAGGGGCTTGTCTCACCATCTGGGATCGGAGACAAAGACTTGGAAGCGTGATTCTCGATGTCATCCTCATCATCGCTTCGCGAAAATTGCGAGTCGAGATCGCTTTCGTCGTCCGACTCATCCGACGAGTTATCATCGCGTACATTTCCCCACTCGTCCTCCCAGTCGACGTCGAGGGGTAATTGCTCCTGAGCGAATTCGTTGACATCATCGAAGAGCAAAACCCTGTCGCTCCGGATATTCTTGAGGTGATACGGCCTGTGACAATCCAGCACGAAAAGTCTCACGTCACTATCGACTGAATTCTCCCCCCCTCTGAGCCCTACGATGCGCTCCAAATCGACCATGGCTCCACAGTTGATGCAAAGCACTGCACGAGGCTCTACGGTGGTAGCTAGTTTTGCGAATTTGTCTCGAAGATGCTTATAGCTCGTGACAGGGTGCAGCTCGTAGCGTGTCAGGTCGGCGCGAAGTAATGCACTCACAACGCGCACGGCAGCGACCGCATCAGTATCACCCGCGGCTGTGAAGACAAGGACCGGGCCCGAGCTTGTGGCGGCAGAGGATTCGGCAAGGCTGGCTAGGACAGAGAGTGAGTCTGGCGGAGCGCCTCTCAGGAGCTCCCAGCCATCTGCAGCTTCGCTGACCGGGAGCAAAACCATTGCAAGCTTATTGACTTGCCAGATTGAAAGGGGTAGGGATTAGAGCAGTCAGTCTGCAGGGTTCGGGAGAATGTGCATAGTTGGTGTGGTAGAGATTGCTACCGGTAGTTCAAAGAGGGTTGGTGAGACGTTTCTACATCAGCATTGGTGTTTGGGTGCAGCGCGGAGTTAGAGTGGTTTTTGGCGGGAACTGTTCATAGCACGGGCAAATAAATTATATTTGTAACTCGCTTCTGTGTGTCGCGTGACACGCTCGAAAGTATCCGGGATCCACTTCTTGCCTCACAGAATGTATGAGAACTCTGGATGTAAAGGCCGTTCTGTGCTGTACTATACTACGGTACAGTACTGTGCTAAGAAGACAAATAGTTGAGGAAGTCAGAAAAGAGAGAAACCCAATTTCAAGTGTCGAAAGGAATTATTTTTACAAGGCACCAACCGTAGTAAGCGGTGGGTATTGTCAACGAAAGTGACACTGCAGGTACTGCGTTCGTCGCACGCACTGGTGGAATGCCTCGCGCCGGAGCAGGGGGCGAAGGCGGAGGCAAGTTTAGCGGGCACTGCAAAAAGGCCCTCGGACGTCCGCGCTTGCCGTTCCACAAGTCGCACCGTCCGGCTTTAGTGTTGTCTACATACTGTATTAATACCCTGGAACGCTCCAATACTGTGCATGTATCCCAGTTCGAATCCCCTACACGTGGCATACTTTCCACGGTAACCCTGTACACGTGGCGATCCAGCCATCAGTGCAATGGTACTGTATATTACTGTGCAAAATGACCCCCGTTTTTTGAATGTGAACCCTCGTGAACGGTTCATTTAGCCACCCTGTATTTCTGAAGTCACTGGATTAGGGTTAGGGGATTCGGCGGGTAGGGATTAAAGAATTAGGGGCTTTTTAAAGGATTAGGGGGGGTGGGGATAGGGGGATTGTGGAAAGTACTTGCATATTACTTGAAAAAACACCTCACAGTGCAGGGTATATTTTTCTGCTGTTGTCAGCCCGCAAGAAAGGTTCCCTTTTGTGATAACCCGCATCTTTTGACCGCGTACAAGAAAGCAGGACAAAGCAGAGAAAGCGGCGAAGGGGTACAGAGTACAGAGTCCAATCCTCTAGGTCGCTCACTTTCACCTACGCTCCATCTTTCCTCTATCTCTCCTTCGTCAGGCTGCTCGGCAGAGCATAAGGCTTTGAGCGTGTGGAAATCATCTTTGTCCTCGGAGCTGACCGTTCTGGAGCAACATGCCCGCTCCACAAATCCAGTACTCGGAGAAGTACTACGACGACGTCTACGAATACCGGTGAGCTGCAGTTCTTTCTCTTGCAAAGTCTTCGGTGTTGATCCTCGGCAAGTTCCTCGCCTAGTGTAGTACTGACCTTCACGTGCAGCCATGTCATTTTACCTCAGGACATCGCCAAGCATGTTCCGAAGAATCGTCTTCTAGGGGAGCAAGAGTGGCGCTCCATTGGCGTGCAACAGAGCCGCGGGTGGGTTCACTATGCTATTCACCGCCCGGAACCGCATATCCTGCTCTTTCGACGAGAGAAGGCCGGCAACTATTAGATTGTGTTTCTTTTGCAAGTCTATGTTCTCATCTGTTGTCGAAGCATTGACGTGTTGCTGAAAGCTAGTGAAGGTCGTCTCATAGTAAACATGCTACATGTGTAAAAAGTATCGCGTAGACTGTTTGTTCAATGTACATGTCTTGTTTATATGTTTATAGAATACACATATTTAGTTGCTTTCAGTGACGTTTTTGGATTGTTTTGTTCCTCGGTTTTCTGGCGATAATTCTATAGCATTGGTTTCTTTTGCGCTCCCTGAACTTATACCTTGTCCCGATCATGTCAAACTCTTTTGTGACGGATTGGCATCCCCTGTGTCATAAGCAAAATGTCTCAGACTGAGAGGAATACCCGGTTCCGTCTCCTTTTTCGTGTCAGCATTTGAAGATCGACAACAAGTCCAATAAAGCACGACTGTGAGCAGTGTGACCCCCAACACAGTTCCAACCACGGCAAATGCAATGCCAAGTACCTTCTTCTTGTCAGATGGCATTTCCTCGGCCAGTTGTGATTTTTCCGTGCCACAACTGCGTCCATTTGGACACTGTGCCCACCCAGTCACCAGTTCGAAACGAACGAAAAAGCCGAATAGTCCCGGTGTGATACCATCTGATTCCCCCGTATGCGTCACACTAATGCGGCTGTCTCCCTCGTTTTCCACACTTCGAGTTGTGACATTGAAGGCTTTGGAAACAGTCGACTTGCTGTCAACAAGCGTGAAACTTGAGTCTATCGGCAATGAAAACGTCACGGACACACGCTGAATGTTCTCCACAGATTGACCGCCAATAAACCAGTTGGCAATCATCAGAGAGGTTTCTGGTGATGGTTCGATTTCAGGAAACGCAACAATCCGACATTGCTTGAACTGATGGACGCCTCCGAAAACGTCGTATGTCAGTAAGACTGTTTCAGGAGCCTCTTTCTTGGGCGTTTTCATCTGCATAACAATATCCGTGCGGGTCGAAGAGGTTTGCTGCTCATGCGGAATAATCGTCCGATTTTCTCCAGACATCACGTAAGCAACGAAACTCTGTATGTTTTGACTTTGCTGAATAGGTATGTGTCTGATAAGTGTCCCAGTCGACCATGGAACACCGATTTCTTCCTCTACTCTTACAACACAATTTTTCCCTACAGCCACAGTAGTTGAAATGTCGCACCAAAAGTCCGGAGGATCGCTTGTATTTGCCGAAGCCGGCAATTTGCATTTTGCCGCTAGACAATAGAATGCTTGCAGTAAACTCCACGCAGCACAGATGGCGACGAAAGTCGCCTGTTGCATCATGAGTAGCCCCCTTTGAAGCATACACTCGGAATTCCTAGTCAAAATTGAAGGTAATTGTTGCTATTACTAGAAGATGAAAAAGGGTACGAGGAGTATTGACCAGACTGGCTGGCTGGTCCTAACGGTGGGATAGTTGAAACATTGGTGTGCCAAGATTCAGGTCGGCATCTCCACACCTCACGTGAAGGCCACAGATATCCGCAGTCGAATGATCCAGATCTAAGTCTTGTTCCTGCGGGAGGTGGAATTTTGTATGTTTTCCCTTCCTAACGTCTACAAGGCATATCTTCACACTCTCCGTTGCTGATGGAGACCATGCAAGTAGAAGAAAAAGCCAAAAAATTGAGAGTACGACATCGACCATCCGAAGCCTCAGCGTCGGCACAGATGATGTCATGGGGAAATTGCGTGGCAACAGAGACCCTTTGTTTGAACAGGTGATCCAATTCCCCGTCACCAACATAAATATGGATAGACTGCCATTGTCACTGATACAAGGGCTTTGCCCAACCGCTTCATATTCTTATTTCATGGCCCCGCTCCGGATAGGAAACTCTAAATCCTCCAACGTACTAACTCCTGGAGTTGCACGCGAGCAATGGGGTGTAGAGTGAACTGGCAACGTTTTTAGTGCTACAAGAATGCTACCGTCCTCCGTGCAAAAACACTGAGCCATACACAAAACCACGGACAAAAGCTACATTCCCTACATGTACAAGAAGCTAACGTCCGCACAGCAGACCGTGCATGAGTGCAACGAAAATCCTAAAACAATCAACAAACCCCTCTCCCTCCCCCCCTCCCTCGCCCCCCCTTACTTACCTTTACATCCTCCTTCACCGCCTTAGACGCCTCCCCTACACAGCAACCCCCCTCCCACCCCCCCCCTCCCCCACTTCCTCTGGCCGCCACACCTCGACCTGCACAGTGAGATCATGCACAACGCCTTCAAACACCTCCACAGCTTTTTTGAGCACGCTCCTTGCCTCTTCCTCGCCCTTCACCATCACACACACCGTCCCCACAAACACGCCCATACTCTCCTCCCACACGTGCACATTGGGGCATCTCACCACTCCTTCCACCAGCACCAGTCTCTCACACCTCGCTCTCACGGCGGCAGCCACACGTGCCGGCGTCGCCTGCAGCAACACCCGCAACGCCAGCATCAATAAAGGGGCGGCCGCGGCTGCGCCGCACAATGCGGCAACCGCATCGGCCATCGGTGCTACGTACGCAGGCATGCGGCACACGGCAACGCCCACATCGGCCACGCGCGACACCAAGGCGCAGAGAGCATGCAGTAAGACGGCGAGTATGGCCGGGGCACAGAGGGCGTCCGGGGCGTGACGGGCGGGAGCACGCTTCGAACGTGGACGCGGCTTGGCGACGGCCAGACGGAGCGGCCATGGTGTGACGGAACGGAGTGCGCGGACCGGGGAGGCGGCGCGGAAGAGAAGAACGGCGACGAGGGCGAGCAGGAGCTGCAGGAACGGGAGCGGGTGAAGGGCAATGCGGGAGAGCGGGAGGGGATTTGGCGGGTAGATGAGAGCCTCCAGGGCGGAGAGAGTGCGCACGAGGGCGGCTATGAGGATGACGAGGGGGACAAGGAAGGCGGCGAGAACCGGGAGGCGGGGGATGGGGGTGGGGCGGGGGCGCGAGGCGTGGAGGGCTGGGAGCAGGGAGAGTCCAGAGAGTAGCTGGAGAGAGGCACGGGCAGTCGGGTGCGGGTGGTGGGAGCGGATGTGCGAGAGGAGGTGGAGGAGGGCGAGGAGGAGGTGGAGGAGGGTGTAGGTGAGGATAAGAATGGGCCAGGGGGGTGAATGACGGGTCGCGGTGGGCATTGAGGAGTGGGATAGGGAGTCGGGAAGCGGGAAGAGAGAAGAGAGAAGTGGGAAGCTGATGCGAGTAGAGGGGGAGGGAGGGCAACGACAAAGACGAAGAAAAAGTTGGAAACGACAAGCTGTGTTGGTGGGGACGAGTGGTGGGTCGGAGAGGGAAGGGAGGGGTGAGAAGGGAGGGGTGAGAAGGGAGGGCGGGAGGTGAGAATGACGCGACCAAGAATCGAAGGGAAAGGGGAACGGACGGAAGCGGCAATGAGGGGAGCGCAGGAATGAGGAGCAGTGGAGAAGCGAAAAGAGGACACGGAGGAGAGAAATGCGGAGAGTGGCGATCAAAAGTTTGGCAACCAATGGGACAATGCTTCGCTCCATACGGTACAATTACAGTGTGATACATACAGTACAACCGTTTTCTTTTCGCATGTCTCCATGCTCCCGCCTCATGCTCTACGACAGTATAGTCCAGGACTGCAGCGTGGAGGTTGCGACACCATCTCCCAAAGGGACCACGTTACAGGCCTCCCCCGCATACAGTATACACCTGTTTGCCTACCACCAAGCAGCCCTTCAACATGTATCCATCTCACGCACAACACGGAAATACTTGCGTCTTTAACATCTAGACAAACACACAACCTATTCCAACCAAAGTCACCCTACTTTCAGAAGCATCTCCACCAAATGCCAACAGACACACCCCCCTCTCCCCCT